>JAUEJJ010000047.1:1606552-1635479 GCA_032164275.1 Synergus coniferae
TTTTTTTTTATGAAAAGAATATTAAAAAGTTCAATTTAAATTACAGAAGATTTTTAAAAAACTATGACTCTCGCGTTGTGCATCAGAAATGTCGACCATTTGGCAAACGCAGACAGATGACAAAATAGGTGACACACTCCACGTGCACAATATTAGCATACGAGTCGGTGCACTTTGCCTTGCGTAATGCAGAATCAAGTACCGACGATGATTAATGGCTTACGTAATATTGTTCTATGTGATCGCTGACATCAAAAGCCGCGACAAAATTCATTTCCCCTTTTTTGAATTAAATCGTAGATTTATTAGTGTGAATAGTTTTTAAAACTCTTCATAGCTTTCATTCCTATAGAATACAAAAATCTAGTCTTTATAAGACCTATATTATTTAAATATTAAAAAATGAATATATATTTTTTTTATAAGCTTAAATCATTTTTTTTTTTCATATTCGTCATCAAGAACTATTTATATCTACATTCGATCAAATCAGGACATTTAATCGATATTAAGCTTAACAATAAAGCAGAAAGTGACCCATTTTTAAATAGGTCAACACGAATTTTCTAATAAGAAGTAATATTTCCATTCCGTCACAAAAAATTGAAAATTTTATTTTTAAATTTTCATTGAATTGTTATTTCCATCAAATGGTAATAATGATATGATCAGAAAATATGTAGCTTCAATTAAAATAAGAAATAGAACAATTCAAAAAGAATTTTACAATTTTAATTGAGAAGATATACTTTTTATATTCTCAGATTTTTATTGAATTCAAAACCAAATGTAAGTTTAAGAGAAATTAGCTTCCGCAATATTGAAAACAAAATACATAGTCTTATAATCTTCTAACTGGGTCAGATTCTTCTTCCTGTTGTAGAATACATTAGCTCAGTTATATGAAGTACAACTGGTGCATAATTAAGCTGGGGGTAATTATAACTCTACAATTTATAGAGTATAATAAATGTATTTTTAGCCTTAATTTAAATATAAGCTACCTTCAATTATGCACCTTTCCTTTAAGTTCATTTTTTGTGAAAAAAGTGGGAGTGACATGAGAATATTTGATTAATCTTCTTGATTGCCTTATCTATTTTAATTACATTTGGACTCTCGAAAAAGATGATATCTTTAGATTTAATTGCTGTCTTTAGGAATGAAGTCTTTACTTCTAGTAAATCTTTCCGAGTCACGAGATCAGTGACATGTTTATATATCAGTTGCGAAATGAATGTGCGGAGAAAATTTGGGGCATGAGACGTATATAATTTCTCATTCCGATTGGGCACTTTCAGACTTTAATGCTCGACTTAGTTTCATTTTAAAATTGATCCCTCGTCTTTAGCAGTAAAATGTACTGGAATTTTAATATGAAAAACTGAAATGATTCAGATTTCATCTCCGCTTTAAAACTGTATCTCTCGCATCAGCAAAAAAGGATTTCACAAAGTGAATAGAAATCCACACTTAGGATTTAAATTTAACGAGTTTCTTTGTTTCTTCCACTCTTAGATATTTATTCTTCAGAAAAATACAACTTTAACTTTAAAAATCAAGAAACGATTCTTAAAGTTTAAAGACCTTTTATCAAATGGGACACCTGTTTGACGCCATGCGAGTTTACAGTTTACATGTTTCAATGGTAATTGCTTCTACTTTTGTAAGCTGCAATATTGCCAGTGAAGTAACTATTCAGAAAGTTGGAAAAGTGGGTTGCACGTCAAAGCTTAAAGAGTTGTGAGCAATGAATATACTTCGATGCAAATTTTGCGCAAGTCTGAACTAAATACCGCAGATAAAAGGGAGGAAAAATGTTAAACCTATTTTTAAAGTCAGATCCGGCTGAGCTTCACGCATTTTTGCATGAAGGGTTAGTCTATATTAACTTTCAAAAGAATTCTACTTCTTTGCTAATATGATTGCTTCTCGGATTGTTCATCATTCGCTTAGTTTTTTTATGACGTTTAATTGACCTTTTATCACAACTTTGATGCTATTTTTAAAAAATCGTTGTTTTAAAGATCAAGCTAGTTTAATCACGTTGTTTGAAGTTTATTTCTTTTTTAGAATAATTATTTTTAGTACGCTATATTTGCCAACCCTAATGGATGGTTTGCATACACAGACATCCGGTCTTTGCTCATGCTTAAAGGGTACGGTACTTTGGTGCAGGATACGAGGATGGAGTTGTGAAAAGGAAAATGTTAGTTCTCTGATTATGTGCATAAGAGTCTATGACTATGCTGAGAGTCAAATGCCTCTTAAGAATTTGCAAAATGCGTGGGCGTTCTTTTCTCCGCAATTATGCCCACACAAGCGCGATAACTTCTCAACTACTTAACTAGAAAGTTACAAAACAAAACGCACATGGACGTCTGTGCTCACTGCTCACGGACGGATTTACACTCGCGTGGGCCTCGTTATAGGAATTTACCCTGAACAGAGAACTGGAAAGAAGTATTATGCAATCTTTTAGCGGGCTTCAGTCTTTTCCCTTTTCCAGGATTCCTCTTTTTTCTCGTTTTTCACTTAAGTACCCCTTTATTTAGAAATTTACGCTTTTCTGGTCGACTTAAATAAAGGGTAGACTTGTCAAGGTGTCAACTTGTTCAAAAATAAATAAAGCTCGTCAATGTTAATTTTTATTCTGATTGAGTTTTTATCTGTACTTCGAATAAAGTCAGGAAACTGATACTTTACAAGAATTTATGACTTGTAAATACTTTTTTAAATCTAAATCTTTTTACGATTATCCAATATGAATCGAATAAACACTACCAAGGTTGAGTTCACGACCCTAGCAACTTTAATACGTTCAGACATTCGATCTTCAATCAAAAAACATTAAAGGCGGGAATGAACACAGCAAGTGCCGGTAATTATTGCTGTTCATGTTCGACAATGAACTTTGCCCTGCGATGGTGCAACCACTTGCGATAATGTGATTCTTAATTAGATTTGAAAACACTTCTTGAATAATAAAAAGTTTTTAAAAAATCCGATATTTCCTTTAAAAAAGGCTTGTTTAGTGGGTATTAATTAATTATTAAAATAACAAGTGGTAAAGCCATTTGTTGCACTTTATTTAATCATTCGTTATTCTCGTAACTGAATTTCCAATAAAAATATTGCTTAAAAGCTTTTTCGATAATTAAGTTACATAAATACAATTTTGCTTCAGAGTTTCTTCCCCTTTTCAATAAACGCACCGAAAAATGTTATTCTTATTTTTTAAGTCAACAGCCCGTCGGGACTCTTAAACACACAAGTATGAAGATCGTAACCTGAATCCTCTCAAACGCGAAGCCCCGAGACTCGAACGATGTTAGAATCGCTTGAAATTGTCTCTAAACAGTTTCTCGACCTTTTCTCATGAAAGTACATCGTCCCAGGTTCTCATTATTCCAGTCCCTTAGCCAAGTCTGTACTTAAACTTTTTGCCCTGAAAATGAGAGACACGCTTTGCAAAGTGTTTCTGTTTTCCCCGCTCTGCCCTCGGTTTTGCATCAATTGAGGCACATGTACAGCTTGAGACAATAATGGGAGCTGGGAGGTGAGGCGGAGGGTAATTAAAATTAGCCCCGAGAATAGTGCAGTCTCTGACATCATCGCGAGATAACGAATCATTATGCAATTTTCACATGAGCGCACTGAGCCCGCCCTCAGAACTCCGTCTCTGTATATGCCAGCAGGGCCGTCAAGAAATAATAATTATTGTCGATCACTTACGCCATTATTTATTATGTCTTTATGATATTGCTTTTACTTTCTTATTTTTTCCTCTTTTGTATTTTAAAATATTTTTATGTCTGTTAAAAGAATCTCTAAGAATTTATTAAACAATATTTAATTTTTTAAAAAGAGAAAATTGAAAAATTGTTAAATTTATGTTTACAATATTTTTTAATCTCACGTTTACTTTAAATTTCTCAGCAGAAAAATAATAGAAATTTGAAAACTTGAAATAGAATATTTCAATAAAATTTTGTATTCAACTAATATTGATCTTTATGAATTACCATATTGCAATCATAAACTAAAACAACGTTTACTCCAAACGTTTTTGTATGTAAAAAAGCAATTCTAGATCTGGAAAGCCATTGCGGATCCCGATTTGGAATTTCTTTTTCATGCAAAGAATAAATTTTCCAGTACCACAGAAGACGGAAAAGTAATACTTTTAATACTTTTTACCGGTAAAAAGTATAGAGGTATTGTTAAAAAACTTCATTTAATGGATTACCCTACTTAACTTTGTACGCAATCGTATTTTGCCCACACTCTGTTTGATTATCTGCGGCACTAGGCATGTCGGAAAATGCAAAGTGTTGGTATGCATGGCATATATGCAATATGCATATTATCATAAACCGCTCCTTTAGCTCCCCAATCTAACGAGGCAAATGTTAATGTGTAGGCCAGCCACGCGTTTGTGACCGTCTCTTTGTTTTTAAACATGTAACGGTTATATTCCCTCTTTTTTGTTTCTTCAATTATTCCCCTATTTTAATGAAAAAATCACATTATTTCCCATATTTTGAGAGCTTCGCTTCTAATAATGGGCCGATCAAAATACAACTGTTTTCAATTGGGTTTAATTTACAGCATTTCAACAACTAATGCATTTCCCGTTGCAACTTTAGAAGAACTTGAAGTTTAGGTCATTTAAAGTTCGATACTTTCGAGATGAAAACTTTCCTATTTCAACTTTCCCACTTCCCTCGAATTTAAACTCGGAGAAGTATAAAAACGAAAATTTATCAATCTTTAGCACTATGAATTAATAAATTAATCGTATTGAACCCCCTAAATCCTAGAGATTTATGTTTACCCTCGTAAAATTCGTTAGACACTATTTTCTGACTAAATAATGAATAATGTCAGGGGTGGTTGTGCCTTTTTTTGATAGCGTGTAGCCAGTTGTAAATAATTCAACGATTGAATTCATCGATACTTTTCAAAGGCCTCCACCTAAGCCTTGACATTTGCCATGAGCTTTGAGGTCGCAAGGTCTCCTCTTAAAAGGCTTAAAATTTTATTACTTTATTACCACTTTTATATTACATACTGAAAAACACTGAAAAAACATTTATGACTTGTCTAAAAGTACGAATGGTCTTTTCAAACTATGATTATGACTAGGCTTTCTGTAGTAGAATACATTATTGTCCACATATGTAATATTTTTAAAAAATTCTTCCCACAGAATACAGCTCTCACGAGGATTAGAAAGATTTTAAAGTTGGTTGTTCATTTTGCCAATTTCTTTTCTCACACATCGTTTCCGTCACTTTTGAATCATCAGTTTTCTCGCATGCTCATGATTGTGTTGGCGTGTGCAAATTTACCAAGTTGCTTGATGAGATCCATTCGAGCATCATGCGGAAGCATTAATTTGGGTCAATTCCCTACTCATATTGAATCGCGTTTAATCCCGGAAATTTCAAAATTGTATAGCTTTTCACATAAATGAGCCGATAAATTGTTGTCTGTTAAATTAGTTAACAATTTGATAGAAATTGACGTAATTTTCTGAAAAACAATCACAGGCTTCACAGTCTTTCTCTGTTTTCCCTCTTTTCTCCTTTTTTTTCTCGTTCTTCATTTAATTGCAAAATGAATCCTAAGAAAATATTGAAAATTGCCCTATAAGAAAATTCAACTATATTTCATTGCAAATTTCCTTCTTTAAAACAAATTGTTTACCAGCTGATAAAATCTCATCGTCACCTTTCCGACATTATTATTATCTTTATAATGACTTTGCTGTTACCTTCAAGCGATTATTTCCATAGCAACGATCTGGTAACTCGATTTTCAAGCCTCGCAATCTCACGATCTTCTTATTAGGCGTTAGTCGTCTTCTTCCTCCCTTATGTTTCTTTTCCGCATGTCACTTATTTGAATTAATTTCGAGGAAAAGTATTGACTCTCAAAATTCACACGTGCAATGCAGACTCTTTGTCAAAGTTACAATCCGGTAATCGTTAAGCGTTAGAACTCGACCTAAATGTCCTCAAAGTTAATGAACGAGGCTCAAGATGAGAATCTGGCAGCCTCCATGACAGGAAATTACTTGGAGATCACGATTGCAAATTTTCATGAAGAAAATAAAGTTAAGGTGAATTATGCAGTTATTTTGTTAATAATAGTAGAAAACTTGTAGAGGACAAAAGTCATTTAAACAAGTTGTTGAACAATGAAAAGTAATTAGGAATAATATTTTAATCACATCAATCAATATAATTTTCTTTCATTCAGTAAATAAGTCTGGTTACACTTTCGATGGCAGAAATAATTCGGTAAATGGTTCTTAGAATTTCTGGACTCTCTGAGAATAAGATGCAAGAATTAAGGAGTCAGGCAAGGAGCAAAGGGAGCTGCTTGAAAGTTAGCTCTGTTTTTGCAGCTGTCTCAAATGTTCACATCAAAAACAAACCTCCACAACATTGCCCTATCCACCTTCAATCGCATCGCTATATCTGTACTCGTCTTCATAATTTCCCTCTAAAATAGAAAATTAGAGAATGAACTCCTCAAAGATTGTAAATTAAAATTGTTTTCAATCATATGAGCTATTCGACAAATATTTTTATAGCATCGTCATCGCTTTAATATATGTTTTACCTCAAGGTTCCCTTTTCAGATAAATAACTCTTACATAATGTGTCACATAAAAGAAGATTAGTTTAATTGCAGCCTTTATAGATACATTAGTCACGTAGAAACCAAGAATGAAGAGACATTGTTAATTGGATTTTCAAGTTCCTGAATTGGCCTCACGGCAAATGTTTCAGATTCATCTTACACGTTATCACTTATCTACATAATAGGAGATATCAGAATCTGTTTTCACAATCTGCTTTACTCGCAATTATCTGGAGAAGCTCGCGCTAACAATCTTGTTTAATTCAAGACAGCGTTATAATATTTAATCTGCTTATGCACTAATTATAGTCGTATTTCAGTCATCAGAATTTACTATTTATGATTTAGAATTAAGGAGTTTGAAAAAAAAAAGATCTGAGATACTAATAATAATTCTTTTTATCTTTTTAGCCTCCGGAGAATGAGTTGCAGAAGGTGGGAGAACGAACACCTAGTGAACACGAGCTTAGGGTGCAGAGATCACTTCAGAGACTGAATGTTCCTGATTGGTTCAAAAATTCACCAGCCGCGAGAGACGGCTTCAGACTCAAAAGGCATTCAGATGCTGCTCAACACGGTGGCTGGCGTGCTTTGGGTTCAAAAACCACATCCCTTTCCTCCCTCTCCTCAACCACAAATAGACAACCAACTACAGGTAAACATTTTTTATTTGTCAAAAAATGAAGTCTAGAACTAGATACTTTAAAAGAAAAACTGTGGCTAAAAATACTACGGCCAATTAGTAAAAGGGGGTTGTGAGGTTTTCGAGTTCGGACAATTTCGTTTAACGCTTTCCTATCAAATGGTAGGTGCCTGGTGGCTAATGGCTAATAGGAAGTGACTAATAAACTTACAAGCCACGTTAAATTGATTAACTCGCCCTAGCTATCCCTAGACTAGTCAGATATCACATTCAGCTAGCCTATATTCTTTGATAAAACCCCAAGGTTGACAGTACCTTTAGTCTAAAACATTACTCTATCATTCATCCTTGACTCCTATAGCTTGTATCCCTGGTCGTTCTTATCTCAAACGACGACGGCTATTTTATTACAGTGTCAGGTCTGAAAACAATCTCCTTTACGATCTTTCCCAGTTTTTTTATTGGATGAATTTTGTATTTAATTTAGCCTGAGAAATCATCCCAGCAGGGATTTTTACAGAGATTGTTCCTGTTTAGATTTAAGTATTTCTTTACTAATTTTCTTGAAAATTGCAGGTGTCCTCTTAAGTCCAAGTCCAACGCCACCAATTTTCTCGAGATGGAGTACGAGTCTGCTAAACAGCGCCGGAAGTTCGCCTGCAAGTTCCACTAGGTCATCCTTCAATCATCGACAGCCTTACCTCGGTTGGCGTTCCCAAGAACGTCTGAGTAATCCTCGGACGCCCGCCGAACGCCTTGCTCAAGGCATCCTTCCTCAGCTGCAGTCCGCAAACAAGGTTCGCACGAGCCATTATCTTTTCAAGTCAAATAATCAGATTTCTCATTGAACACTCGCCTAGAGTGACGTCAGTCCTTAACGTCATTCCAGCCTTCCTCTGCACTTCAATTTCAGCTCCAAGAGACTTACGATTCAGGCTAACTGCAGGGTATTTAGTGACTAACCGGGAAAATCAAGAAATAACCGAGATTTGAAATGAAACTTTTCAAATCCCTCATAATACATTTGAAAAAACTTTTTGTACCTTAAAACCTTTTGAAATTTCTAAAAATCTATTGAAACTTCTTGACGTCTTTGACAACTTTAAATATATTTTATTTGTTCTTTTATTAACAGAAGATTTAAAATTTACAACTGGAAATTCCTATTCGAAGAGTTTATTTTTATCTTCACAAGGGCGTTGGATCGAGTCAGATCTCGAATTTTTCGTCTTATAGGAAAAAGTATTAAAATTAAACATTTTTGCGCTTTGTAGTCACATTTCTATTTGAAAATAGAGAGCGCCTACGAAGCGAAAAGATTTTAAATGCTAATAATTTTTCAATAAAATGGGGAGATTGAAAATTCATTTTCGTTTCATAGTAGAAATTGAATGACGAAATGATTATCTCGAGCAGTCAGGTCATGGGCTTTTGACGAGTGGATGTTTTCTTTTTCGCAATTAAGCTCTTCGATTGGGAATTGGCATTTATGAAGGCTAATTTAAACGTCGGGAAATTGGAAATTGACCCCCAGACGTTGGGGGAAGTAAATGCATGACCGAATGTAACCCTCTATGACCGCCCACGTGTTCCTCGTCGCAGTTCTTTGTCGAATTTATTTTTGATATTCGCAGACACAGTCGCTCGTGTGCGACCGACGCTATAATTAGTACATCACAAGCTGGCAAAAGTTTTCGAGGCACCGGCTTTAGTTTCCCTCATGCGTTCCTCGGAACTGACAAACTGCTCAAAACTGCTTTACGACACAGGAATGCAAGTCTTTCGCGTTCCTTTTACGTGAAAGTCACACCGAAGCTAATGTAGCAAACCAAATTTGAGATAGTTATATTTGGAAAGAATTTCAATTTGTGGCCACTTTGCTTCTTTTATTTGCCTTCGTTTATTTTTCTCGGTTTTCACTTAAATGCAGACTGACAACAATAAAACTTCATAAGAAAATTTAACTGTTTTTGTTTAAAAATTCAAAATTTTTTTTAAAGTTAAACATTTTTTCTAAAAAGGATTTCAAATTGAATGTTATTATTTTTATGAAATATTTTCGTGAAAAAATCACCTATTTCCATGTTTTGAGATCAACTTGTGCTCTAAAGTCTGAATTTAAAAAGAAATCAATAACCAAATCGGTTATTTTCTTTTTATTTTATTTTTTTTTACTAACTCATTCGTATCAGATAGAATCTGCAACTAGGTCACCGATAGAACGTCTTCCTTTTCAGAAAATGAGATAAATCTATTTTATCGATTTTAGAGAAATTGTTTTACGAATTGATATATTTTTCTTTACAAAGTTCAAAATTTAAATTTACCCTTTAATTGGTTGAAATGAACTTACTAAATTTCATACACATCTCCCGAGGTAGAACCTTTCATTTGGAGAAGTGACATCAAAAAGAAGAGACGTTTAAACTGAAAATTTAGTTAGTAAAAAATGATTAAAGTAGTTCCTAATGTCAGTAGCATTATTTTCTCGAGGAGTTATTAGAGTAGAACACATGACTAATGGAAATTTTGTTATCACCATCAGCAGCAGCAGCAGCAACAGACAACGAATCAGCAGCTGGAGGTGAGGAACTCGATAAAGGAGGTGACATCGGCCATTGTGCACTATGTGCAGAGAGGCCAGGAAGTTATAGGAAGTGGAAGGCTCTCGCCTCGACCTCGACCTGACGATTGGGAAGATAGGGGCGGCGCGAGGTCGACCAGCCCCAGAGGTGAGCACTAAACCCTGCAAAACATCCCACCACAACAACCACAACCACCATCACCACCACTATTATACTCTGCGTCGAAGGTAATTTTGAGTTTTTCCTCCTTGTTTATTTAAACATTACTCTACGCCTTTTCGTTTCTTACTCTTTTTCTTTTCTGCCTTTTACTATCCGCTCCCGCGACGTCTTTTGCGAGACGCTCGCCTCCCCGTCTCCCAACTTTTTTCTTATTGGTTGTCCAGATTTTTTTTGCTTTTTGTCACTAACAAAAGTTGTTTCAAGCTACGACTCGTCATTCAGCGGAGCGTATCAGAGGTAGTAAGCAGACTCATTCACTCACACGGATTCACTTACAAGCACTCTTCTCGCACTTCACTCTTGCTTTCAGACTTTACTCACGACACCTGGTTCTTTACATTTAGGCCCTCTCTGCTAATTCACTAATTCACTCGCCGTTGGTGGTGTTAAACAAAGAAAGGCTCGTGTCACACCAGGAGGCTCGAATAAATGCGACTCGTCATTTTTTTTTATATATAAATATATAGAAGGGGGGTTATTTCTATTATTTAGAATGGTTGTGTAAATATTGGGGGTGGAACTTATGGTAACTTTGACATAATTTCTGATCAGAAAAGACTGATGATACGTCTGCAGACATTTAAAGAATGCCAATTGTTTTTCAGAAACTTTGCTCATCTCATTCTGGAAATTATCGAATCACCTTATATCCCCTATTTTGGTAAAATTTTATCCTGTGAAGCTTGCAATCTCAAAAACAGGAATGAAACTTGTGAATTTTTTCATAAAGATTTGAATAAAATGTTTCAATAAACACTTTTTCAGTAGAAAAAAAAATCGTTTATGAAAAGTGTAAAAAGCTTCTTTTCTCTGTAGATCCTATTCTTCATTTTATAAAAAAAAGTTGGCTCTGTTTTTCCAAATTCTTTTGATGAACTGCACACGTTCTTTTTCAGTTTTTTTTCATAGTCTTCTAAAAACTGGCTCAATTCCCCTTTTCTCGGGATTAAACCTACAGTCGGGAATGGGAACGATGAAGAGCGTTCGTCAATTTGCCGAGTGTTGAATACAATATTCAGATTACCCAACGGCGAAAAGTTGTAACACAACCACGACTCAAGTCGAAACGCTGAAAAGTCGTGTTTCTTTGGCTGCCCTTGGAATTTATTTTTGAATGTCCTTGGTGCTTTCTTTTGAAAGCCTTTTGGTCATTCGTCTTCAAGATAGGTTTAGGGGCACAAGTTCATCGCTGTTATGGATTTCGTGAATTAGATGCAGCAGATTGTTCATAGAAATTGAAAGAAAGTCCAACTGAATAATGAAAATACACTTTAGATTATCGTAAAAGATTTTTAGATTCCCCAAATCCACACAATTTATGAACCTAATTATGAGTTTTTAAAAATAGAAAAGTTAGGTTTGAAGAGATCAGTAAGTAAATATTTTCATATGTGTAAATAGTTTTGAAAATCATTTCTACTCTATTTTAATATTTAGAATTAATGTTTAGAACTTTATTCATATTTAGAACATAAAAAAGTTGGTACCTTAGAGTTTTTATGAATTTGGATCCCTTCATTAATTTTTAAAGCTGTTTTCACTTTGTGACCTATTTTTACACTTGACGACCTTTCTTTTGTTTTAAATCTTGTAGGAATTGTTAGAAAATTCAAGCTGCCTACGGCTCTGATAATGGCTCGATTCAAGCAACTGGAATTCAATGCCTTCATCTAAAGTTCAGTCGAGTCACCATTTTCATTGAAGCAAACCTAATTTATAAAGAAACTTTCAACAGCAAAGCCAGAAAAACCTTCCATAGTTTTATTTCTGAAACAGTCCTCATAATCAAGTTTCCAATATACATATTTCTTATTCAATCCATTCGAGTTATTTCGAAAACAATATTTAAAGCATGAAGGTCATGAATTCGTATTTTCAATCTGCATGGAACTTTATACTCTAACGTTTCTTCTTTTTTATTGTCAAGTGTTTTACTCTCATTTCAATGCAGTTTGCTTGTATTTTTAAAGATTCTATTTTTATTACCCTCGGCACTTTGATTTTTGGCGATTTCTGACTCTCACATTTAAGACTGTGAGAGTTAATGTCAAGCTTCACAGTCTTTAGTTGAAAACCTTAAAATTCTTAGAAAAAAGTTCGATCGCGAATACTCTCATTTTTGAAAGAATATTCTCTTTTTAGAACTGTAGCAAGAGTTCAAGAGGTAACCTTGACATAAGGATTGTTATTTTGATGTTTTCTCTCTCGGAGAACTCGGAAACGGAAAGAGACTCCTGGAGAAAGAGGTCAACGTGCAATGGTGCAGGATGCCCTCTTGTCATAGAGAGACTTTTTTTTACCAAGTACCTTATGTGTTACTTCGTATACTCACCTTTGAAAGTCGAACGAAAGTGTGTCGCGCGCGCTTCTATTTCTACGCTCTTGTGGTGACGAACGGAAATAGGTTACCCTGAAATTCTCCCCGAACGACCTCGCTTTCATTCCTCGGTCTCAATCGGGCTTTTAATTCTCGATCCACCCCCTACGAGCTTCGCGAGCTCAAGTTCGATTAAAGATTAAGAATCGTTTATTATTTCCCACCCTCAAGACTCTGAGCAAACACTTTGTACCCCAATTGCCGAAAGCAGATCCCAAAATCCAAATTCCTAAAGTATCAATTTAAATTATGATCTAAAAGTTAATTGCAATAAATTGTAATAATATAGACTGAATTTAACAATCAAATTTACATTCTATTTAAATTTACATCTATCTTCTGGGTTAAATTTCTAAGATTCAACTTCTTGGAAGCAATTTAATTTTTAAACTATATCGGAGAATCAATATCTAGTTGATCTAATAAACTTGGATACATAATAGATTTTCCTGACCTCATATTTTACAGAAGTCTGCGAGAGAAAATTGAAATATTCGCGAAGTTCGCATTTTGCTTATTGTTTTATTTTACTTTGTACTTTTATGTTTTATTTTCTATTTTTCTTGATAAAGAACAAAAAGAAAATTAGAGAACACCAAATTCAAGTTGAAATTTTTGGATCTGCTTTCTTTGTAAGTTAAATATCAATTTTTGTCCACTGCTGATCATCGTTTATGAGTTTAAAGACTCTTATCATAAAGCAAATCGTAAACTAACAACCACATATGAAAAAACTTTCCGGAAATTATAATTGGGATTCATTTCTTTACTTCTTGCTACACTTTCTACTCTTAACTGCTTTTGTATACTAACAATTGACTAAAAACTGACTCATTTAACGGTAGAGAGTTCAATAACCACATAGTATATTATTAGTCGTTTAAGATATTATAAAATTAGAGCCCCATTGTAAAAGATTTCTTTTGAGCAAATGTTTGTAAATTTAAAAATATTTATAATCAATTTGCATAATCTGTGTCCTACAAGGGAAAAAAAAACAATTATTTTCGCTTGAAAATTCAACTATTTTATTAAAAGATAATCTTCTTGGTCGAAAATTTAACTTGCACTAAAACAAGCTCTTCAAATTGAATTCAATATAGTACCTGTCTTAATTTTATTTAAAAAAAAATGTATTCCCTCTTTTGAGAGCACTTAGTGCTATGAATGCAGTAGTCCAGATAAGCCTTCTGCGAATTGTCAATATATAAATTCATCCTGGACTTTCTTCAATTATTTGGCCCAACTTCAAAACTGAGCGTTTAATTTACGAAACTTCTTGTTTTACCTCTGAGACAAGAGTCTGTCCCCTCAAACAAAGTTTTTCTTGGCATGTAAATTTTACTTTTATTACTGATAAATATTTTGCTTCAAATAATGTTTTTCTTATTCAAAAAGCGTTCAGTTTCGATAAAAAGCCAACGAATTAAAAAAGCTTGACCAAAGAACCAGAAAAGGGCTAGTCTGGTCCGCTCTACCTCCTAAGAACCTAATATCTAATCTTCCCGAATCATCTCGCTGAAGGGAGCTCGAGGTTGTGCTGGATGGAGAGCTCTTTTGTGGGTACCAAGCCACTGGATTCGCCTGAGACGCCAATGAGCCTCGCTACTGAGCCAGACGGATGCACAGGATGTAACGCCACGACTACCGGATCCTGTACCTGTGTAGACTCTGCGTCTTCCGGTCTCTTTTTAGACCTAACACCAACTCGAGATGAATTACAATTCCATCAAAATCAACGACCAGGAACGAGTCCATCTCCCTCTTCGTCTCTCAACTACTCGCATCAGCATCATCATCATCGTCAACAGTTACAAACTCAGCAGCAGCAGCAGCAACGACACCATCGCGGTGAGTTGCTGCTCGCCTAAACGGAATAACCCCCTTCCATTATTTCCAACTACAATAAATCCTTCGGGACTCTACACTGACACGAACCTTCCCTACGGAAACGGGTTTTATATCCTTTTGTCGGTGATCGAGTGTTCGTCTTGGTGCTCAGTGATCTCCGATTAGGATTCAGCGAAAGGGGTGTCAAGTTGGTGGATGTTTTCTGTTGGTAGGACTTGAAGACCGGAAACGAACTGGAGTTATGACCCCTTGGTAGCTGGCAATAATCTGAAAGTATTTTTTTTCTTCTCCATTTGACTCGCATCTCTGACATCCTTTTGGTCCCGAATCTTTGACAATGTATCTTATTTGACTTAGTTATGAGCTGCTTTACATTGATGCCTTCCCAGCTTTGGTTTTTATTGTAGAAAGTAATTTAGACATTGTAGATTTCAAAGCCAAAGGTGGGAAGGAATTGATGCATGTTACTGTATCTTGTTCCCTATCCAAAGTATTGCATGTATTTGGAAACTGGATGTAATCCAAGTTTCGAGAGAAAATCGTAAAATTTCTAATTATCATTGTTCTCTGACAAATCAACTTTAATGCTGGTTAGTCTCATTTTTGTGGTTCAAGTGGATTCAGTGCTGAAATGATGTCAATAATAAAATTATGATTGCGGAATAAAATGAAATTTAATTCAAGTAAAGTCGTGATCAAAGATTTCAAAGTCAAGAAATCAGGAACACCGCAATGTCCTAGAACTCGGACACTAGGTACTTCCTAATTGGCAGGGATCACTGAACCACCATCGTGCAATACGTCTGTCGCGTCGGACCGAGGGGGGATTGAAAGTCTCGCGATTTCGGGCATCTTTCCAATAAATTTCCTCGCATTCAATTCGTCGCAGTTTGAAAATACAAGACCGCGGTTAAGTTCCAATGGAACAGTTGCCACGACGATGAGATTGATTTCCGCGTCTTGTGTAATAATTCACTACAAATACTAACAAATGTGTATAAAGATACGTGTAAGGATACAATTTGATTAAGGGTGTTGGATCAGAGTTCTCAGTTTCAAATTCAATCTCTTAATTGTATTTAACAATTATAATAATTATATATTTTTTCGCTTCTTAGAGATATTCTTTTTTAAAATACAAATGTGACTAGAGCGAAAAATGGTCTAATTTTATTATTTATTAAATAAAATAAAGATAGAACTTTAAGAATAGAACTTGAACCAATACCCTTAACGATAACGATAACTATGGTTAAAGTTTGCGTACAAAGATGACCGGTTGATGTAATTAAGTAAATTTGACTTTATAAAGAAAGTAAGAAAAGCATGTCGTATCGTAAATGCCCGTCCGACGCAGATTGTTTGGCTGTAAAAATATAGGTGTTTGAGAAAGACGACGGGTAATTTTTCTCTTAGGCTAGGATCATTGTTACTTGTACATATTATTACATACGTCGCGATTCGTATGTAGACTCGAATCTCACATGGGCATCTATTTTTGACACGTTATACATTTTGCACCAATTTCATTGTAAATTACACGACCACGATATTTATGACTATCGAAACTTCAGCAATTAATATTAACTCTTTGGAAGATCATCAAAGGCTTGCGTGATATCTCTATTGATTTCTCTCGGAGTTGGGTCGAAATTTAAATTAGGGTCCATTAGAAGTATTCACTAGAAGATTCAGTAAATGATTCATTATTTCATTTACTTGAAATATATAATAAGCCCTAGCTTGAAAAGTTCTTAATTTGCATGTGCAATGTTCTCTAATATGCAATGATCTAGTTTAAATTATTAGTCTTTTAAATTTTACTACTTAGTCAATTCTACTTCTTAAGAATTATATATTGAAAAGAATTTTAATAAAGCTAATTTTAGAGTTGTTTCAATCATCTTTAAATTGCCAATTTTTACTGGAAGTTGTTTTTGAGCCCAACTCCGAAGTTAACTCGAACTTTGCATTCGCATGACGTTTTCTTCCGTCACATTTCTTAGAGAAACAAATTCAAACCATAGTTAAAATTGCAAAAAGCTTCGTGCACAGCAACGAATTCAAATTCAGTCATATTCGTAGCTTTTAAAGGACACTTTTAATCAATTTGCACGCCACTCGTGTCTTATCTGAATCGTGTCACGCCGAGATAAGAGCAACCGCCCATAATTAAAACGCCTCCTTTCTTCAAAGATCGTGCAATATCTTTTTTTTTTTACTTTTCTAAAGAGAATGTGAATTTAACGAGGATCCTCAAGTCTTCAATTGTCTCAAAAGACTTAAAGAAATTCGAAGACTTGAGGACAGTAAACTCTCAAAGTCCGAACCTTCTTTTTCTACTGACATGGGTTAGAAGCGACTTGATTACGCGCGTTTCTCGCTGGCATTCCATTTATTCGTCGCCTCTTTTTTTTTTTTTTAACAAAATGAAAAACTTTTTACGGAACGAGTAGGATTTCTAAGTTGCGCACTTGTAAGATGAATTGTATTTTTTTTTAAGGCTATTGGATTCAAATTCTACTCTCATAATTCCATTTTCTGATTTTACTCAACTGATATTAGAAATAAATATCTTTTCGTTCTGTAGATAAATTTTTTTTGGAAATAGAAGTCTGGCTATAGAGCAAAAAAAATTTTTACTTAAATGAGTACTGTTACAGAGAACAAAAATGTCTAACTCTAATATTTGTTGAGTAAAAAGAGGAACTGGAATTTTAAAGTTAGATGTTGGGTCCAACACCCTTAAACTGGATTTCTTAAATCACTCGATTAGCTCATCTCAATGAGTATACCTTTGCTCCTTCACACCCCGTAAAATTCACCCAGCCTTTGCGTAGATATTTGCGTTTATGTATATGTTATTTGTAAAGTTGTCCCTATTTACGTTTATGTATATCTATAGAAGTTTTAAGCATATATAATTATGTGCACACTGCAAATGGCATATTCTGTCCAGTACCATTGTGTTGCATACGCGTTGGATGATGCTATTATTCGATTATTATTATTATTATTATTATTAATTATTATTATTATGATTATGGTTATTATTATTGATTATTCTTAATATTGATATCGCTATGATTTTAATTACAAGAGTAGCGCTCGGAAAACCGTTTGATAATTGGCATGTAGTATCTTTATTATTCTTTTCTGTTCTTCGAGCATTTTTTATTAGCCGCATTATAATCTTGAACGGTTCTGAGAACGGGTGCTCGCTTCATTGAAGGATGCCGTACTTATAGTTCGGACATTACCGGCAATTATCATTTTCTGTAGACGTATCCTTGACAAAATAAATTATTGTTTGTATCTTTGTATTGTTATATTGTTATATTGTTATATTATTATATCGTTATACTATTCTTTTCGTTTGCTTACGGTAAGTAATACTTTCATCGTTATCGTAAAACGCTTTTTTAGTATCACCTTTTCCTTTTCTGTTACTTTTTACTTAATTTGGCAAATTTTTTTTTTCAGTTGAGAAAATCGAGTACGTTTTGCGTGTCTAGTGATTTCCCTGTAAGGCTTTCCAGTCCGTATGGTCTTTTCAAAATTATATTTTATAATGTCGAACCGAATTGAAAATTTGTAAAGATCTTTTTTAGAATTTTTTAGAACATTATAACGAGTAAAGCAATCGATTCCTGTATTCTGATACAAAATGGGAATAAATCAATCAATGATTTTTCACATCGGTTGGACATCAATTTTGCACGAAAATCATTGTATCTTTTAAAAAAAATTGTTATTTGAATAGCTAAAAAACAGTATGTTGCTAGTTACAGTGTCTTCTACTATGTCAATTTTTTTTTATATTATATCAGTTGAAAGTTAGTTTTCTTTGTTAAAAATTGTTACTTGAAAATTTCTAACAAGGCTGTAACATAAATTATTAAGACTTAGTTCTGTTTTGCTTAGACTCATTAAAAATATCACCTTAAAATATCTAGAATCGAAAAATGATTTAGTAGAAGACATTATGTAAATCTTGACTGGATAATGCATTAAAGTATGTATCTTTAGTTCTCGTAATTTTGTTTATTTAGTGGGACAACTTTTTCAGATCTGCAAGAATACAGTTTTTATTTTCAGTAATGTGTATGTTCGGTATTACTCTTAAAAAAAAAAAAAAAAAAAAATCACGATTTCAGCCCCGCGGTAATGTGTAGCAGTTCCTTTCCTGAAAAAGCTTAGAAGCGAGCTTCTTAAGTCCAGTATTTTTGTTTCCAAATACCGTTCTTAATACTTGACCGAGGCTTCTTAAACTTGAGGATGACCTCTGAAAATCGTTAGGATCCGGGCAGAGTGATACCGACGAGGCCATGGCGACAGCAGCTCTTCTTCGGAACAAGCCGAGTCCCGGTTCGACCACTTTGGAGGACGTTCTTGACTCCCTCCTTGGTCTGCCTTCCGCCTCGCGAACCCCAAGCCCTGGACCTGGACCCGTTTCCGGTTCCACGTCCGTTCGCCAACGAAACAACGTCAATCAGGCGAATGCCAAAGCCGGGAAGAGCTGTAGTGACCTGCGCCAAGACCTCCAAGGTAGGAGGACTATGTAAGTTTTCGTTCTGACGTTTTTTACATTCAGTTCATTCCTCCCATCATCCCCCAACCCCCTTCTATTATATTCTCCCTCGCGAAGACGAGCGGGTCGGCTATTCGTGCTATTGCAAGATGCCAAAAGTCGTCAGCGACTCGTCGTTTTTCGTAAGTGGCACCATCGATTCTCAGGGTACAAGGTATGAAACCTTGAAAAAATCATGTGGGTGTGTTCGAGTGTTACACGCGCTTTTTCACACGCCCTCATAATCCATCAATCGATCAAAACTACCTCAGACATTGTCGGAAAAGTCACACCATTTCTCGACATCATCGATTGACCACACATCAACTCATCGATTCATTGATTCCTTACCCTATGTCCTGCGAGACGTTGGATGTTTATAGGTCATCTAAATAAGGGGTCATTTCTGTTGAGGACCTTTGTCTGATCTTGGCTTAACTTTAATTAACAACCCTAGCGAAAGTTTCGGATTGAAATCCATTCTGAACCAATCTGAAATATTTTAATCATTCTGGAAATTGTTTCTGAACCAAACAGCTTCAATCCGAAGCTTTCTCTGGGAAATATATGTAACTTGAAAAATGGATAATAGAGGAGTGAGCAGGCTTCACAGTCTTTCCCTTATTGCCCTGTTTTTCCCCTTTTTTAAGAGTTCCTCTTTTTTTCCTGTTTCCAAAAAAGTTACACTTTTTTCTTTTTCTTCAATACGGATTGAATTAAAAAGCCCTATTTTTATTTTAAAAAATCACTATTTTCCTTGTTTAAAGTATTTTTTACTGTGATGCCTGTAAGCTGACAAAACTCTAATTCGAAGTTTTAGATGACCTATTTTTAATACAACCTTATTCCTTATTGAGCTATTGCGATCCATTTTATAATACTAAACTGTATTTACATAATTTCCTTAAGCTTCCATATTTAGATAAGATTGAACTGAAAAGACTGAAAAGTCCAAAAACTTAATATTTCATTATAGAATGCGCTAATATTTCTAGCTAATTATTGATATTTTTAGAAACTCTTGAAACCCTAGTTCAAAAGTAGGTAAGCAAAATAGAATTTATGTTCCAAATCCGGAACTGCCTTAATAGAGGTAATTTATTAATCGTGTAATAAAGCTATAAGATTGTGGTAATAACCTAACAAATTTATATTTTCCCAATTTGCATAACTGTAAATATAATTTCTGTATTAGAATATATTTGGTAAAAAACGTCAATGATTCTGCCAAAAGCTTCAGCAAAGAAATACCAAAAATTAAAGCAAAACTCGATGCCCCTTTTAAATTTAATATTATTTCTTAATTGCAGCTGTCTGATGAGGATCGCAAAACTAGTTAATGTGTTCCAGCACATCAGAATTGTAATAAATAAAAATTCACAACCTGTTTGACTAATTAAGTAGTAACACTAAATTTTAATCCTACAAGTCTCGGATTATCTCTTTGCATATTCATCATCCTGTCTTCCAAAATGATTGGTATCTACTAAATAAATTTTAATGGATTTATAAAATTGATCGTAAGGCTCTGAAGCGATTCCTCCATACAGTCTTGTGTTCACTAAAATAATTCTGATCAAAAAATTTCTCTACCGCAGAGTCCGCTAAGAGTGTCCTGGATGTTCGAACCCAAGAGGAGCACGCTTCCTACTACATAGGCGAGCTGGTGCGTCGTAAGAGCGAGGGTAGTGACTCTCTACCTTCTCGTTCAAATTCTAAGTCCACGACGAACCTGCGTCAGCGTCGGGTATCCTTCGACAACTCCCAGGAGAATGGTGGCTACAGCACCTTGGAAAAGATAGTTCGTTGTCGGAACAACAAATGCACCAATGTGACAAGCGTCGCCGAGGCCAGAAGGACCTACAAAAGCTGCCACAATTGTACTTGCCTCTACTGCTCCAGGGAATGCAGACGAGCCCACTGGCAGCGTCATCGCAGAACTTGTTTGCACTCTAGAGCTGGTGCTCTTTGCAAACAAGTCCTCTCATCAGCCAAGGAGGATCCCACGACCTTGAAACACGTTTCCGCTCTTGCTAAGAGAGGCTACGCCGCCCATGGTCGTGGGACCGTCAAGTGTTTCTTTTCCAGTCCGGAAGCTGCTGAAAAGTTCATCAATAATGGTTTCATGGACCTGGGGGAACCAACCTACGTCAGATGGTCTGATCTTCTTCCCAGTGAGATGGGCGCTGAGCTTTACGCCGAGGTGATGAGGCTCTGCAAATCCTACAACCCAGAAACAAGACTCGTCCTCTATGTAGCTGTCTGCGTGGTTAGCGAAGTCCCCACTAGTGGAGCTGTAAAATGGGAGAGACAGCTGGTCTCCAGATGTGCCAAGATCAGATTAGAGGCCTCTTGTAGGCAACCAAATTCCTCGTCTTCCGCTTCACCACAGAGTAGACAACAGACCTCCTCACCATGCCATGTCATCCGAGAATTGGAATCACCAGAGACCCTGGTTCTTACCTCCTTGCCTGGAAGCAATGGTCAAAACACCCCCAGAAGAGGCAGGGAGATTAGCTTTAATAATATTCAGAGGCAGCTCAAGTTACGTGGAGTTTCTTTGAGAAGACACTTCCCCCAGGTGTACAAGAAACTCTGCTCGTATGTGGATGGATCAGTGGACAAGTTTGCTCCCGTAACGATTTATCCGAGGGACCAAGCTTCCGGGAAAAGCTTCATGTGCATCATCATGCTGGATGCAGAACCAGACCGGCTTCAGCTATTGCCAACTGATTCAGCGAGGATCAGGACAGTGGATATCAGCGTGGAACAGGAGTAAGGATTAGAGATGATGAGAGAAGACTTGGACTTGATTAGATTGTTATTGGGAGCTGTAGTTGGATTCAATGGAGTCTGTGGAAGACATCAATTATGAGCAAAAGCATCAATAATTTAAAATTCACGATTGGTTCCTTTGATCAAGCTAGAGAATTGGAAACTTCTTCTTTGAACCATCCACAGCTTCTTTCATAAAGTTCAGAACCTAAATACATTTTTTCTAAGTCAAAACATTTCCAAAACTCACTTCGCATAGCTGAAGGCATAAAAAGAACGATTTTTTATAATTCACCGGCGAATATTCCGTTGACTCATTGACGACGACTGACTGAGTAGGTTCTCGATGAGGTTTTAAAAAGTTTTCCAGCGAGGACAAAAGTCCTTGATCGATTTTTATTGATAAGTATATTGTATTTAAAGTCGTTTTAAAGATAGTGCGAAGTTATCACAGTGGTTCGTTGTTCTGTATTATATACTTCTATTCGACTATGTTATCATAAGCCAAGTGCGAAGCGCATTTATCCTGACCCTTATCGTACGGTCTTCAACTTGTAAAATATAACCACATCTTTTTCTCAAAAACATAATATCCTAAGATATTTCTTCAGAGACATTTTAAGTTAATTGTGTACAATTTTCTTTAAAGTTCATTTATTAAACATTCATATTTTTTCGTTGAAAATTTTATTATGTAATGAAAAATCCATCTTTTTGGTTTAAAATTAATTTTCTTTGTTTAATACTATTAATTTTTTTTTTTTTTTGAAATTCCAGTAGTATTTTGTTGATGATGTAGTCTCATTAAAATTAGTAATAGAGAATATCTCCTAATAGTGATAGGAACTCAGTCCACAGATACGTAGAATATCAAAAGAGATATTAATTTTCAATGACAATATTTTGGAATCTTAAATACTTTCTGAATCTTTCTCGTCACAAATTCTAAAGACGTATTTATAATAATGATTGTCAATTGTCAATTTATCAAAAGTATATCCGAAAAATAGTGCAAATTCGTTGCAATCCGTCCGATAAGGGTCGAATCGACATCAATTTGAGAGATACGCATCAAAAAAGTAAACGATTAAAAATCGTTGGAAAGTAAATGTACATTATCAAGTGATTCTTGCTTATATTCATTGTCATCTCATTCTGTTAAGCTTCTATGTATCCAGTTGTGTTTTGAAATTCTATGATATTATGGTGGTTTACAACATTATGTATCGAGATGATAATTGAATTCGATTTTTACGATAGACTATGCTAATCTGGAATTGGTCTAGGTCTGTGCGTAATTTCGTGTGATGTATATACGTATTACGTTTTAGTGTAACTAAAAACTAAAAACTAAACTTAACTTCGAGGAGCTCCCGAGCTTTCTAGATTTATAAAAATATGCGTTTTGCTCTTTTTCGAGAAGCATAAAGCTTTCGGTCTGTAAAGAAGTCGAAGTTAGACTTCCCAGAAAGTAGAATCTCGTACCGAATTATTGTTAGACTCCTGCTGTCTCTTTTTCGATTTTATGGTCTTTGTGCCAAAAGTAGCGTGAATGATCGCGCCCTAAACTAAACATAATCGAGCATGCCAAATACATTTGGGTCATTTGAGTGTTTCTTAAAAAAAAAATTTTCCTCTATATTGGATCTCTGAGGCCTTGTTCTTCGCTTGAAAGTTTCTTTATAATTTCACCAGTGTTCGAAAGTAATGCGTTACTTTATCGACTTTATTAGAAAAACAATTTTTGAATATTGGTACTAAGTAAAAAAATCCACGTGGAATTACATGTAGAATTCTACATAAAATTCGATGTGAAAATTTCCAAATTTCTACGTGAATTTCCATATGAAACTTGTTTGAAAATTCCACCCTTTTAAGACCATACTAAATTTAAAAACTTTAAAATAGATATGGAAAGTCAAATCTTAAGAAAAGTTTAAAAAAAAAATAAATATGAAAGTAACGTATTACATTGGAAAAGTAACGTGCCTAACACTAAACTTCATAGTTTTGAAAAATCGTGTCATGAAATTTCATAATATTAATCATAAATACTCTTCCTTATTCAAAATTATTTGACTTTCTACGACGTGAATGTCAAATACAAATTACGTTTATAAATTCAATTTTTAAAGAAACACGTTAATTAATTTTCGCTCAGCTTAGCTTGATATTCAAGAATTTCTTTCTGTTCTAAAAAATTCAATCGACTTGAAGAGAACACTCTGAAAATGCTTTTGTGAAAGAATATCCCTACTATTCACTCTTTTCCAAACACTTTTGCATTTTAAAAAGCCATTAAAAATCGGGACCATATCTTTTCCCTAGAAATCTAAAATCCCATATTTGGAATTTTAGGTTTTCGGTAAAAAGATGTAGTTCTTAAAAATCCATGATCAATCCATTATCAAAAATGAGGTAATTAATCGTGTCTCTGTATAGTGGAAATAATATAGGTACTTTGCTGGCTCAAATAACGATACATCTTCATAGAGATCACCGATTAAATTTTTTATTAATCATTATCTACCTAAAATTTAATCGTAGTGCCAACGAGAGAAGCCACTTTGCTAAAAGTGTGATTGTCGATCTGGACGAGTAATTTTTAAGAGCATACTAGAAAGCAATGATTATTCTTATACGTATGATGCGCGACTATGCATTAGTCCGGTTTAGCTTGAAAGAAATTAATTACTTAATTATAGAGTGCGAATGCCAAATTTAGTACGATGCTGCAAATAGTGCTACCTATTTATTCAGTTTTAGGAATGAGGATTGAGATTACTCCTCTTTTTCGAAAGAGAGATGATTCCTTCGTTTTTTTTGCAACTTGAAATAAAGCACCTCTAGCTCTTCAAATTATAATTCATGATATTTTTTCACTTAAAATTTTCAATCTTGACGATTAACCGTTTTAGTATTTTTGTCTATAATATTCTCTCTACCTAATATTTTTTTGTACAGTTTATCCTTTTACAAAGTTGGAAAAATCAGATTTTACTTGCAGACGAGATACAGAAGTATTTCTAAAAAAAATCTCTTAGATATTTTAATGTAAAAAACGTTGAATGTTTATCGTTATGTTAGGTTTCTAAGTATCCAATATGAAGCACGCTGGAAAAAGTAATTACGTAATATGATTTATTTATAATAAAAAGTTTATGTAATATAATTTATTAGTTATATTTTATGTACGTACTGGAAATTCTGATATTGAATTTGGAAATTCAATATTTGAATTTCCATTTTGAATTATTGTGGACGATATGTATATTATATCCACTTCATCATATATTTATCGTAACAACTTTATCTTGTGACGGATATTCGTCAGAAAGAATTTTCCGAACTTTTCAAATCTATGTATTAGAGCTGCCGCATTATAAAAACTGCTGTCTACGATAAAAATAGCAAAAGTATAAACTATATTTCTTTTTGTACTAATTTTAATCTTTCGATTTCTATCTTTGGAATATTGTATGGCAATGGATGCTGAGAGCAGCAAGGACTGAAATCACATATTTCGTTCATTTGTTAACTGTTTTACAGACTAATTTTATCGATTAAGGTGACGTCTGAATAGCGTAATAAACCCATTTGTTGCAAAAGAGGAACTTTTAATTCATCTACATACTACTAATTTGTCTGATTTTTTTTGTTTCAGAATATTTATAAAATTAATTTACTTATACTTTCGTTATACATTTGCATGTATGTTTATTTATAAAACAGATGCAGAAGATAACTGGAAATTAATCTTCAATGGCTGTGAAACTCTGTAAGTTACGAGAATAATTTAAATTTAATTTAAATTAAAGACCCCCTCTAATTTAAATTTAAATTTAATTTCTTCTACGCCCTTGGACCTAACTTTTCTTACGTAATCAAATACGTAATCGGGGTCGTCGGGGTCAGTCTTCACTGGCTACAATTTCAGACCTTTTGGACTAAGTCAGTTGGAGTTATTTTTGTTTCATTTCCTTGAGTAACTTTGATAACCTTTGATATCATGAATTTATTCAGGAATTTTACATTTAATTGTGTACGCAGCCTCTTCATTTTACAGGTTTGAAAATAGTGTCAAAATTATGTATAATAGTTTTCGATGGATTCATTCTATCCACCTTGAACTCCTGTATTTTCACTCCTCTGGAAATCTTTCATTTTATATACTTTCGAAGTGTAAAATTTTAATTACAAACTCCAAGCGTTATAAATTTAATCATTTTTATTTTCAGACAAAAAACTTTTAAACCTAAAATGGCCCATATTGTTTAATTTACATTTAAAATTTCATTTTGTTAAACAAATTTTTTTAAAATGTGTATTAATAATTTTGAATTCAATTTTTCATTTGTTTCCTATTGCCTATTGTTAATTGTTTAAATTTTCCCGCCATCGCAGTTACATACTTGCAGTGATGGTTCCATTGTTGCAGGGGCCGTAGATTGTTGACAAGTCACAACCAGTCACAACATAACCTAAAATGACCTAAAAGTCGATCTAAAATTAATTTTTTTTAGGGAAGTTGTTTATTAAGTATCTTTTCTCACTGAAATTGAGAAACACTACTAACATTATTTGAGAAAAAATTTTAATTTATTAAGTAAGTTTTCTATTTATGACGTAAAATAGGAAGTAATTGCTCAAATATCAAATAAATTTTCCAACATACCATAGATGTGTAAGAAATGTTAAATATGTTACACGATATTTTTAAGTTTTCTCATCAGTTTCAAGTTGATGCTGTGTTTAGACAGTTCGTCATAAGTTCTTATCTAATTTGGCTCCCTTTAGAAAAGTAAAAAAACCAGCTCCATTTTTAATTAATCTTCTAATTTAGTGCTTGAAATAATTCAAACCGAATTATGTAAGTATTATCTTACCGATATTTATTTAGAAGCTTATGCTTATTTTCCCTTGAAAAATATGTAAATTTTTTAATGAAATATTTATCACTTGGCCTTTTTGTTGGGCAGAGTGAAACCGCAGTTTTACTTTGAAGAACCTCAAAAATAGTGTTCTCTTTAATATTATATTTTTCAGTTTTTTCTTGGCTTGTTGAAGTTGATAGATTTTACTGTTTGGTCATTATTTTTTCGATTCTTATCGCGTTTCAAGTGTGGATATCGTGGATACAGTGGTATATATAATGTGATTTCCTAACCTACATATTCAACACTAAGTTTTTAAACTTTTGGGCTAATTATATTAATTAATGTTTTATTACGTTGTATAATATGTAATTGTAAAAATATTTTTTTTTTAAATAATTTACTCTAACTTCTAATCATTTTACTTAACTTAATAATATTTTTTTTACAGATGTTGTCCAGATTTTCGATATTGAGAGTATACTCATTAACTCCTGCAATTGAAAAAATCCAGAATTACTCCACAATGTCGAAATTTGATATGCCAGATCGTTTCAAAGGAAATGATAAATCTGTCTGGTAATTTTTGTAATTTTCATACATTATATGAATTAAAAATTTTTATTAACACTTTTAAAAATGTTACAAATTAATAACATTTTATTTTTCAGGGTGGAATACATTCAGCTGGCTTTGCAACATAAACCCTTGAATCTTGGTCAAGGTTTTCCTGATTTTTATGCTCCTGAAAATGTTACAAAGGCTTTAGCAGCGGCAGCGACTAGTGAAAATCCACTGATGAATCAGTACACCAGAGGATTTGTAAGAAAATTACTGAATGAGTTTACTATGCAAGAATTGCATATAACATGATTTTACACATTCAAAAAATCGTTTGGGGAATCTGAATACATATTTGATAAACAAGATATTTTTCCATTCTTATACCAACTGATATTTGATTTATCGTTTCAGGGTCATCCCCGTCTCGTCAATGCAGTTGCAAAATTATATTCGAAGATTTTGAAACGAGAGTTAGATCCCAATCAGGAAGTTTTAATAACGGCAGGAGCATATGAAGCTCTATATGATGCTATCACGGGTCATACAAATCCTGGAGATGAATGGATCATCATCGAACCTTTCTTCGACAGTTATGTTCCAGTTGTCAGATTAGCTGGTGGAGTTCCGCGTTTCATACCTCTGAAACCAGTGAGCTTTAGGTTTAAACCAAAACAGATGTGTTTACATATTTCCTTTAAATTTTCTAAAAATCTCTAAAATTCTTCAAAATCCTAAAATTCTTAATTTTCTACAGAAAAAAACCAATGGGACAATTAGTTCAGCGGATTGGGTCTTCGATAAAAGAGAAATGGAACGTCTCTTTAATGAAAATACGAAAGGAATCATAATTAATACACCTCACAATCCAGTCGGAAAGGTTTTCACTCTTGATGAGTTGCAGTTTATTGCTGATTTAGCAAAGAGGTGGAATATACTCGTCGTTTCAGATGAAGTTTACGAGTGGATTGTTTATGAACCCTATCAACACATCAGAATAGGTAGGATTAATTAATCATCTTTTTTTTTATTATTAAAAAGTATTAATTTAGTTACTCTTTTATTACAGCAAGTTTGCCAGGTATGTATGAACGAACAATTACTATTGGTTCGGCAGGAAAAACATTTAGTGTAACCGGATGGAAAATCGGATGGGCGTATGGTCCAGCGAATTTACTCCACAACTTAAAAGTTGTGCACCAAAATATGGTCTATACCTGCAACACTCCTGTTCAAGTAAATATATTTATAATTTTTGAACAGAGTTTTGAACGAAATTTTATAGATGGAATAATGTTTAATAGGAAGCCGTGGCAATTGGATTTGAACAAGAGCTTGCGCGTTTTGGGGAATCCGATTGTTACTTTGTCAGTCTGGCAAAGGAGTTGTTGCCAAAACGAGATTATATGGCAAAATTTCTCACAGATGTGGGTATGTCACCTACAATTCCAGAAGGTGGATATTTTATGATAGCAAATTGGTCAGCCTTAGAAAATAAAGTTAGACTTGAGGAAGAGGAAGACACCAATAAAGACTACCGATTTACTAAATGGATGACGAAAAATGTTGGTGTTCAAGGAATTCCACCTTCTGCCTTTTACAGCGAAGAACACAAACATTTAGGGGAGGATAATGTACGGTACTGCTTTATAAAGGTAAGAAGTTATTATTTAAATTAGTTTTATTTAATTTAAGTGAAGTATAACCATTTGAACAATAACTATTATTTTTACAGAAAGATGAAAATCTGAAGAAGGCCGCTGAGATTCTTCTGAAATGGAAATCTTAAGAACCAAGTAATTAACACAGTTATAA
>JAUEJJ010000047.1:1681389-1701187 GCA_032164275.1 Synergus coniferae
CTTATCCGATCCCTACCTTACCGACATTTTTTTCTCTGCAACGTTACTTCTAAATTTATTGAGATATCAAATTGAAATTTATGTATTTAAAGTTCAAGCATTAAGGTACATTTATCTGGTCCTAAATATTTAAATTTATAAAAAAAATTTCAAAATATTTTTTTTTAATTTTTATAAAAATTTAGAAACAGATAAACGTACATTAATGCTTTAACCTTAATTATTGACATTTTCAACCTGATATCTCAATAAATGTAGACGTAACATTGCAGAGAAAAAAATTTCATATTTAATAACATATTTCATTTATAATTTCGATCCTTGGATCCGTTTTTAACCGCACGAAAAATGTAATTTTATTCGTAAAGAAAGGTTTGCGAAATTCAATGCAAAACAAGAAAAAAAATGCAAACTTTTGCACCTGCGTAATATTTACATCGCAAGAAGGTCATGCCTTGTCGCTTCGCTCCCGCGAGATCAGTTCCGTTATGCCAATCACTACCTTTAGTGAGTACGGAATTTAAATTTTTCAACTGCGTCGAAGATTCTTCTTCTGACGTGATAACCTGACTGGACCTCCGAGAAAATGTTTTTTAATCACAGGATTACTAATTGTTCCCAGACTCGAACGTATCAGAGGATTTTTGCGCGATATTTGCTGCAGCTTGGAAATATCGAGTGGTTAGATCTTTCGATTGTTTCAATAGTCCTTGGAGATCTTCAGATACGATTATCTTACATTAATACATAGTTGAATTGTTTGCAGCTGAGATTTTCATTTATGTAATTAGACTTAAGTCATCCATTTCATGGATAATAATGATGCGAATCATTATGTTATTATGTAACTACAGTAATAATTATTTGTTTTGAATTCTAGATTAAATTTTCATGGATCTCATAGAACTTTTGTCTCATTGCTTTATATTTATGTTGTCTGTTTTTTAATTAGAAGTCTTCTTCATTCTTACAACAATTAAGATCTATTTTTAAAGCAAAATCCTCGACCTCGGAGACTATTTCTTTTTCTCGTTTTATGTCTTGATCATCAATACAAAACGTAATCTCGTATAGAGTCTGGAGGATGTGATGTAATTATTATAAGTTTTCTCAATGACAGAATCTGTTAATGAATCATACGTTCTTATATAAAAGGATATAGGTATGTATTCATGTCCTCTGCATCTGAAAATTTTAAAAACGTTGATTTAATCAGATTATTTATTGACAAATATAATAATACGAAGTTGGTAGTGTCCATCATGGTCCTGAAATTCATTTCATCCTTGAAGATAACCCCTTATGTCATTCCCGATAAAATAAATTTAAAAATGACAAATTTTATACACAACTGATAACCTAAGCCATTTTATATTTCCACATAGCAAAGTTCATCAATTAGATGAGAGGAAAAACTGCATGAACCTAAAACTGCATGCTTTGCTCTTTGTACATTTAATATCCGCTCTTTTTTTTCTACTTTTTATATTCGGTCTGTCTTATCCAATGAATTTTATTTAAAGGTAGCTGTTTTTCCTTTTGCTTCTTATCAACCTGGCAATTTCAATCCGTTCAAATTTCTCATTAATCGCTCCCATAAACAAGCACATATCTGCCATGCCGCCTATACACTACATAATTTTTTTTCTCTCGCGTGGGTTTATCTCTTATTACGACAAGTACACACATATATGTATTCGTCTGAGAGAGGAACGTAAGAACCTCCTTTTCCGGTCGATATCGAGATTCGCCCCCGCGTCTTGGTTTGTCTCAAGGGTTGTTGACCTTATTTCAACCCCCTCGCAAATCGAACGGATCTCGTCGCGACGCCAAGGAGGGGTCACGCATTTAGGTTACACATATTTACACGCACAGTAACGTAACGATCTATTGTCGAGTCCCCTCGCCGGAAAATCCTAATCAACCAGTAGACTTATCATCAAATTTATTCACAGAATGTGCTCAAGCGTATTCTAAATATCAAAATTTTCATTTAGTTTTCCTCTCGTAATATTAAATTTCTGTAAAATGGGAGTAGAATTTATATTTTGGGTCCATATTAAGAAATAATTTAAGTCTGATGTAAATATAGAAACTATTTTATGTTGCTCTTCTATATGAGTGGTTTTTTTTAATTCATTTTTTTTTTTAAATAATGTGTTGACGCCCCTATCTATGCATTGACGATGCACACACGCGTATACTTCCGCGCAATACTATGACACATGCGCATTGAACTCAGTCATGATGAAGCCCGGGAATCCACGGCAAAGTTCACATTTTAACCCGAGGTCATGTTCGGGCTCGCGAAACGGATATAGCCGCCTTTTTTAGTTCGAACACATTTCTCCCACTGCGTAGAGAGAGCCATAAGTTTCTCACTGAGAAATCATTAACTTTTTGCACATACGAATGTATTGACATGTTGAAACTTCTCATTGATGATGTTAAATGAAAGAAATTAAGAACATGTACCATGTTTTTTCTTCTTTTTTGTTTATAAAGTCTAAAAAGTAGAAATCAAGGTACAGAAACCATTTTATTATTTATTGATGCCATTTCAGAATGAAAAAGAAACTGAAACTGAAAACCAACCGCAAGAAAAAGAAACAATTTTGTAAGAAAAATTTCATATATTTGAAACTCTAAATCTGCCATTAGTAAATAAAAAAAAAACTGTTGGTTCTATTTTTGCGACGTTATAAGCTAAAAAATTGAAGTTACAGGCCTCTTTTGATCTAATCTTTAAAAATATTTTGCAATCTTGTACGTTCAAAAATCGCGTGATCAACCCTTCAGGCTTCAGATGAGTGACACTAATATAGACGTAAATATTATGAATTAAAACAGGCTATCGTTGAGTGGGTCTACGCAGCCGACATCTAATTATAGTCTTAGAACTTTGATATACAAATGCACTAAAGAGTGGCCCAGACTAGCGTGGCGCGTGCCTGCAATACCCTTTTCGCGCTCTATTTTCGTCTCGTGTAGAGTAAAAATTGCAGGATCTCTGCCAACTTCTATGTCCGACTCGAGGGTTCGGAGTTAGATCTTCTGCAGCTAATCTTAGGACTTTCTCAAGAGATTCAAAATTCGAATCACAGATCTGTTCACAAGTCCTAAATTCAGTGAATCATATATATGTATATTCCTCGCAAAGTGCATTTAATAATATTTCAAATTTGTTTTCAATTGATAGTCACACTAGAATGGAAAAAGTTGGTTTTTCTTAATTTCAAGATATCTATATACTTGCATTTATAATATGTACTTGTACATACATAGATAACATACATACGTATCGCATAAATGCAAATGAGCGGTGCAAAATCTCTTGCGTCACTCTTACGTCACGTTTAATGCTCAAAAATATAAAAAACGTGTTCGATCATAAAAATCAATCGTGCATGGAGAGCTTTAAAAAAATACGTCTACGCTCGTTTCGTCATTAACGAGGAACGTCATCAGTCAACTTCGCACGGGATTCGAGATTTTTAAAAATACATAGCGAGAACCGATTCACGTGATCCGTGCAACCTGCTGGATATTTCGTCACAAATCATCCCTGTTTTATTTGTCGACTCATTCTCAATCTGAATTAAAAATAGTGTCTGATTATTCGCATAGAAAAATTTATTGAGAAAAGTCCAAGTGAAATATAAGTTTAGAAAAAAAAAAAATGTAGAAGTTATGTCGAGAGTTAATATGTTATAAAGATGAAGGAATGCATATTGGAAGAACCGGATGTGTCGAATATTAGATAATATTCAGAAATAGGTTGTAAAACAGAATGAGGTATAAATTGCATTGAAATATTTGAATGTGGGCGTGTGTGGGTAACGAAATTTAAGATGTTGAAAACAATTGTTCATGGCACGCGTCTTGTATGGCAATGGTTATTTTTATGATTTGATTAGCAAGCATTCTTTAATGCTTAGGTGGTCGACATGAAATGATACTACGAGATGCGAACAAAGAACACGTGTAAGTCGCGCGTGGGGTCCTTTTGCAAGGACCTTGATATGTTATCCTTCAAAGATATAAATTGCATTTTCGATTTACATTAATCAAAAGAAGCTGCAGACGACTTCGAGGAAAATGCACCTCAAGAAGGATTATCTTTCTGATTTTAAAAAGAGTGCTAGTATTTTGATGAAAATATTGTTTACAAAACTGAATTCCAAAGACGGAATTTCTTTGTCTTATCGATATCTTGCGGATCAAGAAATTCCTGTTATCGGGCTTTAATTTCTTCGAGACTTAAGGTTATAACGGCTGTAATCTACTTCGAATTCCTCAGCGCGAAATTTATCAGCTTCTATCTATTCTATAATGATTGGGTAGATATTTCTCAATTGAGTTTATTTCCTTGAACTCAAGATCGTTCTAGAATCGTTTCATGTTCTCTATCAATCAAACGAGAAACAAAAGACAGAGTTTCAATACTACACATTATGCTTTCAAAATATATTGTTTAAAAAATGTGGATGAAATATTTCAAGTGTGGTATTTCTTGCTTTTCTCTCTCCTTTCATGTAAAGTGCTGTACAAGCAAGTCCAGCGACAGTTTTCTGTGGTAGTGTCTTGATTCGGTCGATTAAGTTTTAAACTTTTAAGAGAATGGGATTACACATTCTGTCGATAAAACTGGAGCGAAAAAACTGAGTCACGACATAAGCTCGTGTCAGTAGCTGCTACCTTGACATTCTCCCTGGCCCCATTGAGAGCACGAAGGGTTATTTAGCCTCGATTGCCCTCTCAGCTTATCTCAGTCCTTTCTATAAGTACCGCAAATAAGGCACGTCCGTTGTAATGGTTGTAATCATTGCATAGAGCCGAATAGACAAATTAATAATTATAAATTTTATGAAAGAAAACGAGAGTTACGGGACTTTATGCTACTTTCATACATAAAAAATTTTTAAATCCGAGGTTTATAATATTCATTGCTTATTTTAATCCAATCTCATGGTAAATCAAGTGCGAATGATTCATAATAATCTTAGTGTCTTCATGAATTATTAATAGAAGAACCTTAGACCAAAATGAAGCGCGAAGGGAATTTCTGGGTCGGATTCCGACGATAACGACACGTTAATTTGGCTCACGGTCAACGACCTTCCGAAATCGTGAACTTGGCCCAGTCTTTGGTGAAGCTCAAGCTTCCGGATTCGATTTCTCCACGTATTGACAATAATTTTATTCAGGAATTATTGTAGCTTGTGCAATCTTTTGAAAACGGACTTTGAATCATGAATTCAGTAGGCGTATAACATTGACGGGGATATAAGTTACTCATGTGAGTAAATTTATAGTATCTGGGGAGCTTTCTTTCTGAGAAAGTAAGAGTTGAACGCAAGTTACCAAGAATACCAAGGCAACGTGTGTCGAAACAAGATCAGACGTCCTCCATTCGCTTCTGATTTGAGTGTTATGGGTTCTCAGATCTCATGTCTGAGCAGACTTTGATCAAAGGCGGGAAAATGTGCGTAGTTTTAAATATAATTACGTACACATTACCATGGCGATATTTCGATAATGATTTAAAAAGAAAAGTCAGAAAAGGTCGAGAATGCTTTTTGTTACAAGTTCAAACCTTGAAATTCAGGTCGTGGCATCATTCCCACCAACTCGTAATGGATTCTCATTAGTTGGTAATTACAATTGAGTTTCGAGTTCCTCGGATTCGTGGAAATCAAGGAAAGCGAGGATCTTCGTAGGATGTGGAAAAAACACTAATTTGGGAAATCATTTACTTTTTAGAGTGAATTTATGATGTTTGCAATTGTAAATAAATATTAAAATAGCTGGATTCTTGAGCAGTACAATTTTACAAGTAAAACTAAGTTTTGTCTGAATCATTTTTTTTTTATTTAGAATTCATTGACTATGACAGACTTGTCAACAAATGTGGATTTTCAGACTTTATCCTGGGACTTTATCGTTATTCAGTTTTTTTGTTAGCGCTTATAAATCGCGCTTTTCCCTCAAGCCGGTTTATCAGTCGTTTTCTGCATAGGAAAGTGGAGAAGGGGTAGGAAGAATTTATTTGATTAGGAAGTAGGAGGCATCTGAGATTGACGGTGGCTTCTCTTTCTGTTTTAGTTGCCAATTGTCGAGCAAACATGTCGGTCACTTCTGTACAATCCGCTAACGAGAGCCTCTCTCGCCATGGGTAAGTAAATTTTACAATTTAAAATTGATATTTACTGTCTTTGAATTCATTGTCACTTCATTATAAAACAAAGCTGCGAGAAGATACTGGATTTTTAGTCATGGTTTGCATTTTACAATAGAGATTTATAACAACCAAAAATAAATTTTTGAAAAGGCAATAATTTATAACACCTTTATCATGACATTTGGATTACATACTTTCATAATCGAATAATTTATCATATTGTCCGTCTTTGAGGAAAACAATTGATAAATAGAAAAATTTTATACTCGAATGAATGATACCAAAATAACTGTAAAAACTCAGTAAAATAATATTAATATGTGTCATAATATCTTTTATTGTTTGAATACTATAATCATAACGTTTTTTTGTTTATTTAATATTATCTACAAGGCTACCTTTAATTAAAATGTTTATGAATTTCGCTATCAAGCAACAAATGAAATTATATTATACGTGAAGATTATAGTTTAATGACATTTATTCGTTCGGTTATCGTGTCCGTCACGTGATTTAAAAAATTAGATTTTTTTTCCTGAATAATAAAAAACCGTTATCTATGATTCGCATAATTATTGGCAGAGGTCACATATCTTCTCGGAAATGAGGAGTTCCTTTTTAATGACATTCAATGAGATAAAATGTGATTTTTATATTTTTTCATCGATTAATTTTATTCTTACTTACAAAGAAGCAAAAAGGAATTTTTAGTATGAAATTGTTTTCACGTATTGTCTTTATAATAAAGTTATTATTTCATGAAAAAAAAAACTTGAATTGAATCCTTGAAGTAAAAATAGTCAGAAAATTTTTATTCGAGTATATAAGGAGATTCTGGACTTTGTATGTCTGGGAATTGCAGTACTTTGGCATAAATCTGTAAATAGTACGCATAAATGTTGTCATGAATATTCTCGGGTGCGTTAAAATATGCAACAATTCTCATTATGATTGTCCACGTTATCATCGCGTGAGAGGAGCTCTTTCGGTTTTCAACATCCAACTCTGCCTACCCGATCGATACGAATTTTACTGCTCAAGCTCAAGGTTCAATTTTTTGTTTAAAGTTCACGACATTTCTTTATAATCCAATGATAATTACTCTGGTAATGCCTGAAAAAATTCTGAACGTTCAAATGAACGAATTTTTGTATTGTTGAATTGAAAATAATTTTCCAGGAAAGAGAGTTGTAATGGGTGTTGTTATTTATAATTGGAACAATATTCCATCAATTTTTTGTGCCTCTGAATCTGACGAAAATTTTATTAATCAACTGAATAAATTCTCTACTCTTAATATTAAACTTTGTAAATTTCGTGCTGACATTTATTCCTAATTACTTTTACAACTTTTACTTTTACTCTTCAATATTCAGCCACGTCAAACTTTAAAGATATAACTGGTTATCTTATTGTCACTATTACCGTTTTTAAAGAAATATTAATATGACATGATTTATTGATCATTACAAAATGATGACGCATCGATTGTCGATTTCACGTGATTTTCAGATGATCATATATTCTGAGAACCTAGACCGGTTGTTGAGTCATATGGAGAAAATTTTTTTCAAAGAGTTGCACAAGGCAAATCATCATCTCTACCTCATTTTGAGGATTTGGAAAAGAGATAGAGAAAATATTGATTAATTTCAATAAGTTTTCTTAATTTTTATCAGTCTGTCTAATTTGGATTTTTTTTTTATTTCAGGAGCAATGTATCTCTTTCCTGTCACAGTTTGTGCGGAAGTGTTGACGAAAATAGTTTGCAGGAGTCACATCCTCAATACCAAGACACTATTCTCACCATCGAAGAGCTTCGAACCCAATTAAATTCCTGCTTCACGTGAGTTTCTATTTTTTTATCAATTAATTTTCAAACCGCAATCTTCTGTGTACTGTAAATTTAAAAAATAAATGTAATACTAAACAATTTAAAAATAAGAAAAGACTATACATATAAGAAATGAAATTTCAAATTAAACAATGGAAGAAAGTACATACCAAAATTTGTTTTAAAATATCTTAATTGGAGATTCATATAAAAATATCTTTTTAAAAATACGATCTAGAAAATTAGTAAGATGTCAATTTTGCTATTTTTCTTTTTCTTACATACCTAGAATTTTTGACCGCATCATCAAAATTATGTACAGAAAGTATTAGAGTACTGACATAGAGTCGACGTCACACTAAGTCAATAAATCATTAAGAACTCGAGCACGTGCTTGTCTTTTCATCACGAGATGAGTATATCAAAGTCATTGTTAGTAGTCGACAAATACCGCAAGGTTTGTCCTTTTCAACCTGGGTGTCATAATTTCAATGAGTCTTAAGTAGAAAAGACCCTGAAAAAATCTAAACTCTCAATATTTTTCCATTGTATTTGACGTGGAAAATCTTTGAAATTTCGAAATAGAAAATAACTTAAAACTCCTCGTGTTTTCAAGGAATACATTTCCATGGAAATGTCTTTTCAGAAGTAAGCTTCACAGAAAGTTTCTATGGAATAGGCATTTCTTCATTCTAAATACATTTCATTAACTCATTCTGAAAATCAATTAGCGAAGAATTTACGACGCAGAAAAAGTTGAGAATGAGGGAAAGTGAGTTTGTAGTAGAAATTAACGGAAGAGACTTTCAACTCATCTTTTATTTAATAAATACGATTATTAATTTTTCTATTTAAAACTTAGTATGTAGGTAAAAATGGAAAAAAGAGTTGGACGTAAAAAAATTGTTGGTTCTTTAAAGATGTTCTTATTAGGAAAAGAAAATTAAAAGATAAATTGTTATTTCCCCCCCTCTGGTGTAAGTCACCATTGAGTAAATTCTCAGGCGATAAGTTTTGCAATAAATTATTTTTTAATGCCAATAAAGTACAGATATCAGTTAAGATTTACGCTCTAGTAAATGGCTGTCCCAGATCGTATAACATACGTTCAGATTCATATATGTACTCTGAACATATGAATTGCACAACTTGAACCTACACGAGAGGACAATAGAATCCAGTGTGATCCAGAGCGAGACAATTGAAACCAGTATTTTCGTATCTTAAAACGAATTTTAAGAAAAGCCATTAAGCCAAGAATTTCGAATTTGAATTCCTTACTAAATTGACCATTATTCATCATTTCAAGTTACTTGAAATTTAAAATAAAATATTATTTATTTCTCTGATGCGGAAGGAGATTGTGGATTGAACCAATGTTAGATTACGTAAAACAATAATTTTTTATTTATCTACAGGTGTGGTGTCTCATGGAGTGAGGAACATGTCTCTCTTGATTGCAGTGAATGTGGTGGATATTCTCTTCAAAGACCGTGTCCACTCTGCGATGGACGTTGCCATACAGTGTGGAAACGTGACCTTACCATGGTAAGGGTCATATTTATTCCGTAACCTTTCGAATCGATCGAAATACTCAGACATGCGGAATAATACTCTTTATAAAATACCTGGAATATGACAACAATCAGTACAATTTCAACTATAGATTGAAACATTCCTTATATTTTCATCTTAAACTTTAAGACCTTTTGGATATTGAAAAAGTTTTTTTATGTTCAAGTTCAAAATATATACTTTTAACAATTTGATTACAATTTGACTTACTGCGTTTGTAAATTATTATGGAGAAGTTCAAGAAAAAAATATTACGTATTTTGTGAACGTCCCCTAAGTCGAGAGAATGTAAGCTTTTATCATGACTTCAAAATCTGTATTTAAAAATTAATTTTTCCAATTTTTTTTGCAGTCTCATGCAAGTGGCAAGGCAAGATGGATCGGCGAATGTGACCTAAGCTGTGGTCCTTCTCTGGAGGAGTCCCTCGTTCCTGCTCTGGAAAAGCTTCGAGCCACATCGTGAACTCGCCAAAAATTAAGCGACACCACAACCGTGCACAAGACTTAACCATCACCATTCATTTAGTGTATCACTCATCCACAACCACCGTGCGTATCGGGACGACTGAATGAAAATTCCTGAAAGTGAGAGAGAAAGTGTGAGAGAAAGTGTGTGAATGAGAGGAACGAAACGAGGAATTCCTAAGAGAAGCTCAGGAGATGAGGATTGTCATAGATCATCCTTCAAAGAAGTTCCCAGTACTTCAGGTTCTGATTGAACCGAAGACAAACCACCCAGATTATATCAAAGTGAAGGCGAAGAGCTATGCGAGTTCCTTTTCACCCCAACCCTTTATCGTCCGATAATATAAATATAAATAATAAATTCGTCCGACCAAATTAGATGCGTCCACTACTGAACAATTATGAAAAGAATGCAATGAAAAAATTGTATTTGCAAACAAAGACGATACTTTGAACTAAATGTCCGTGTTACTTCGATGTAAACAGAAAAACGAATCTCCGTAGAAAACGTTCAATGTTTAAGATAGCATATTCAGGAACCCACATAGCTTGGATACTTCTGTTAGCGAAAACAGGAGACTTACTTATCGCCTCTATCGAAATTTACCCTCTTTATGAATGTCAATATAACAGTATATCACAAGAAAAGAAAAGTGTCAAACTCTGAAATTGTAAAATGTGGAACATTCAAGTTTAGAATTATATCAGGTTATATGTCTGTGCATTGGTGATAAGTATTATTCTCTTGATTCGAAATCACTTCGGAGCAAACTTTAGACTTTCTATTTTGTAATGCGAAACTCTGAAAGAACAGTAAGACTGCCTTTAACTTCGTTTTGTTTTGCAGTTGCTTCTTTTACTAGCGTACGCTTTTGTCGTAATAAACAGTAATCCTGGTGAAATACCTTTTAAAAATACTTCTCTAAAAATCGCAAATCTTCCAGAAAGTTGCTTGATTTTTGAGAGTAGAAAAATAGGAGAATTGAGACTCGCCAGGGTCTACTCGTGCATCTTGATTAGCGTCGTCAAACTTACATTTCCGTCTCAAATTTCACTTTCGTTTTCAACTATTGTTGCGATTCTCAAACTGTATTTGTTTTTTTCTAAAACATAATTGTAGATGTAAAATGTATATTTTTTCCTGGAATTTTTCTGACGTTAACCTTGACGATATTCGACGTAAAATTGGAAATGTTGCGACTCTAATTTGACTTGATTAGCGCGTAGGAAAATCGCGCTCGTACGCGAAATAGTGTAAGTGCACGTGATCGGCCATTGACGATTTTTTCGTAGCGATTGGCTAATGTAACTAAATTCGAAATATCTCTCATTGGTCGACAAGTGTCTGTATGTTAAAGGAAAAATAGGCTAATTAATAAAACTGATAGGGTAAGCGAGCGAGAAGAAATCCAAAAGGATTTTCCTAGGTAGCAGGACGTATCCGCTCCTCTCGCCTCTATTTCTTTAATTTCAATAGGGAATTGATTTTTTTAAACTGCATTTATGTTCTATAATTAAATTGCATCAATCAACGCTTAAATTTTCCACGCTTTAATTTTTTCAGTAAAAAACACTATTAACGAAAAATTGCCAAAAAATGCAGAAAATATAGAAATTTGTTGCCTGGAAAGAGGAAAATAAACAATTTTTCATTTTTAAAAGAAAGATTGAAAAAAATTGAAATTTTCTGAGGATACGTCTTGCACGTCCAATGAATCAGAATTGAAAAGAGTGAAAAACTGTCTTCAGCAACGATACATAAATTAAATTTTAGCTCATTGGAGTTGATATTAAGAAAGCATTTACGTCGTTGGCAAAGTAATGATAATGACTGTTCTGAATTTCATATCGTTATATGTATACCTATACTTGATGACTTTTCATGCACAATGTTCTAAAAGACTAGACAAAGAATTCTCCTCATCGCTGTACCTTGTTCCGTATGTGAGATCATATTTTGCGAACATTATAATTCATCCCCATGTCTTAAGTTAATTATTGAAAAAAAAAATGTTAAATTTTCTAAAGTATTATAGTATTGTACTCGAATCGAATCTATTGTAATGCTTTGGAAAATCTCGGTCGTGTAATTTTTATTTAATATACGAAATTATTATTTATGACCACAATGGTGAAAAATACAGGCTTAATAAACCACATTTGTCAATAGTATAAAATTGGTTCGTCCTTACTTTTTTAACCCAGCTCTTTAAAATTATAAAAATAAAAACGTTTATTATCATTGCTTTATTAATTGTCATTTTTTTAATAATATGTATATACAATTTTCGATTCTTTTTAAACAATTTATTCTTACTTTCTCATCAGAGAAAATTATGGTTTCCTCAATAAATCATTCATTTGCATGATTTTCATTTTTATTCGTTGCTTTTCTTAACTCCAGGGAAATACCAGGCGATCATACCAGGGGAATATAATCATCGAAGAGGTGGCACCCGTTAAAATGTTAAAAGAAAATTTAAATTTCGCGCGGTAAAGTTACCAGGAGCAGCGCATGCGTAGTACAGTGTATCTTCGTGCCACCTCTTCGGTCATCATGTGCTCCTGATACACGAAAGAAATTTTTCATATTTATTCCCGCATATTCCAAGTTAAAGCCGTGGTTCAAATAACAGGTGGCCATGCCAGGAGAATATAAACACCGAAGAGGTGTCACGCCGTTTAAAATTCTAAAAGCAAATTTAATTTTTCGCGCAAAAGATACCAGGAGCAACGCATGTGCAGTAGAGTGTATCTTCGTGCCACCTCTTCACTATTTATTTAAAGAAACATGGGTTTATTTACTGTGAGTTTATGAAAACTTATGAAACGAATTTTATTCTTTAAAAATATTATTTATGTTAGAAGAAATGTGAAGTTAATAAATATAATATAACTAGAGTATATAAAATGTAAGGATGTAATAAAAAAGAATGTCTGTGCGGTATCATCTGGTAATCATTTATTCATATCAAATTCATATTTTAGCCAAATTATCAACGATTTATTGACAATCGTCACACATGTGACCATTCATTCACCATTCGCAGCAGTATTTCCATACGAACAGAACCAATAAGAACTAAATGATTTGATTGTGCCACGACATGAATTTTATTTTACACTACGCAACTTTACCTATGAGTGAAATTACCATAAAATTACCCAATGCAGTAATAATTGAAAATGAACAAACAAAAGATGAGTACGAAAGCGCATCAGCTTTCGTCTCATTCCTTTTTCATCGTTGCTAAATATTATCGAAGGAATTAATCTCTTTAATTGATTTGATTCAACCGCGTTACGCATAGTTCAATGTGCAACGGTCAGAATCGAAAGCTGCAAAATTTATTAAAATACCTACTGATTCCACATAATTCATTCAGATCCGTTTTATAATACTTTGTTTAAAAAGACAAAAAAAAAAGGCGAAAAAAAGGGGAAAAAAAAAGAAAAAAAGAGGATAAACACTCTCACAATCAATTTTTTCATTCCTTTAACGGCTCTAAGATTATTAGATTAATACCTTCACTATTCAGCTTTTTTTTTTGCAAATATTATTCGCATAAACGCTTCATTTTTCCTTTTCTTAAAAGAGTTGTTTTAACCGTTATTTAACTGTACAAGTCAACAAAGAAACGTCTTGTAGCTATTCTAAAATCTGTTTCCAGCACTTGCTCACTTTTTAAAATTATTCCACTGTTTGCTTTCACGTTGTCGTGACTTCGTATTTAAGTATTAAGCCGCAAGTGGCAAACTCGTACTTAAGGAGCAACTACGTAAATAAATAGATAATTACAAATAATTGTTGAAAGTTGATCGAAAAAGAAAAGTCAAAAGCACTTAGTAAAAAATATATAAAGCTCTTTTGAGAGAAATAATATCAATATTTTTCAAAAACGAGACACTTGATAGATTTATCCAAAAAGATCTATAAAAATTGTTTTCCTTCATAAAGAGATTTTCAGTATTTTCAAAAATTCGAAAAAATATCGCCAGGGTTTCGGATAGACGTACAAAAATATAGACAAGTAACGAAACTTCTCCTTAACAGATCTGCCACTATGATTGATAATACATATCTCCTAAATCATAATATTATCAGCCGTACTTTTTCTTCGGAGAGATCGCCCGGACTTTTTTTTGTTCTTGGGATAATAAATAAACTCAGCACTAATATCCCAGAAGGACAGCTGAGAACGCCCGCTGATCGTGCAAGCATGGACAAGATTAAACTTTGGTGCACGACGAAGATTGAGAATAAATTAAATTATTGCTTGTTAGAGAAACGTTCGATGGTTAGCAATAATTGGATCGCTCCAGAGTTTGACAGACTCGCATTCAATTCGCATTCAATGCGCATACAATCCACATCATGTAGCCAGATTTCGGGTAAGGAAATTGAGAATAAATTACGGCTGACTTGTAATTCTGCGTTTAGTAGGAGCGGATCGCAGGTGGAACTGTCTTGCATTCCTGTGTGTCCAGTGTTTCGTCTATAACCGGTCTGTACTCAATTGAAACCTAAATAATTTATATCCTCCTTTAAGTTCAATCGAAAATATTTATATAAGTAAAATTGAGTAAAATGTTTATCTTACATCTCCAGTTTTAACGTTGACTTTTGTGAGGGTGTGTTTTCTCCAGTGTTGTTCAAGAGGTTTGGGTTGCTGACCATCCAAGGGTTTGCTGTAATCGTATTCGTCGATCCTATCTTTGAAATCTTCCCTCGCGTGTGCTCCACGACTTTCCTTTCTGTTTTCAGCTGCCCTGATAGTCTGTACCGCGTTTATCATTAAATTTTGAAGTTCAAGGGTCTCCACGAGGTCCGAATTCCAAATGAGGGAACGATCAGCGATTTTAACTTCATCTAGCTTCTTGTATATATCACTCATTTTCTTACAGCCTGAAAGCATTATATTATACTTGAGTTTTATTTTTTAAATTCCTTGACGCTTTCAGGTCTTAAGAGATTAATACTTACCTTCTTGCAAAGTTTGCTGTTCTCTAAAAACAGCAGCGTGTGTCTGCATAGTTTTCTGCATATTCAGTCTTAACTCAGCTGTCGAAATAGAACCATTAGAGTTCCTGACTGCATCTAAATTAGCAACAGATTCTTCTCCCGCATTCTAAAAATTGCATACATAGCATTTAATACGAATTATTCAACAACATTTTTTGCCACTAAATTTAAAATAAAGCGAAATAATCATACTAACAGAACTGAGTCTTCCAATCTTTTCTCCAGGTTTGTTTTCTTGGGCGATTGTCTTCGCGCACGCTCGGCCAAAAACAACGAGATCGAGAAGAGAATTCGCGCCGAGACGATTAGCACCATGGACAGAAGCGCAACCTGCCTCACCACAAGCATAGAGACCAGGAACGACTTTGTCTTCATTGTTATGTCTCGTTAGAACCTGTCCTTTGTAATTCGTCGGAATGCCACCTGCAATCAAGAAAATCTTAGAAAGATTGCTAGGGACTAAAACTGGTTTGGGTAGGAAAAGGAGAGAAAGCTACCCATGTTGTAGTGAACAGTTGGCAAAACGGGAATGGGCTCTCGAGTTACGTCGACTCCTGCAAAGATCATCGCAGTCTCTGAAATTCCGGGTAATCGAGCAGCCAATTGCTCTGGTGGCAAATGGTGAAGTTGAAGATAAATGTGATCCTTCTCGGGACCGACTCCTCTGTAAAATTAAAACAGTGAAATTAAAATTATTATTGCTTAAGTGATTGTCTTTTTCATAGTAAATCGATATCATACCTGCCCTCACGAATTTCGATCGTCATGGACCTGGAAACGACATCACGTGACGCGAGATCCTTCGCAACTGGAGCATATCGTTCCATGAATCTCTCTCCCTCACTATTTATTAAATAACCTCCTTCCCCTCTACTTCCTTCTGTAATAAGGCAACCGGCTCCATAAATTCCTAAAAAGGCATGTTGAATATTAGTTATTGAGTGCTTGTATGTACAGAAAAGTATTCGCTGATTTCTCTCATTTTTATAGATTCCAAAATGTACCAGTGGGGTGAAACTGGATAAATTCAAGGTCCTGGTTCGGCAGATTAGCTCTCGATACCATTGCGGTTCCGTCTCCAGTGCATGTGTGAGCTGAAGTACACGAGAAATAGGCCCTTCCATATCCTCCAGTGGCCAGAACTGTATTTTTAGAATGAAACCGATGAAGGGACCCATCTTCTAAACAGAGCGCAATTACTCCTCGGCATTCTCCATCTTCCATCAGCAAATCCAACGCAAAATACTCAACGAAGTAGTTGCAATCGTAACTTAAAGATTGCCCGTAAAGTGTATGGAGTAAAGAATGTCCGGTTCTGTCAGCAACGCAACAACACCTGTGAGCTTGTCCACCTTTTCCGAATTTCAATGATTGTCCACCGAAGGCTCTTTGGTAAATTTTGCCTGAAAAAATAAATCAAAGATGCCCGTAAAAATATGATTTAAAAATATTTTTTTAAAAATAAGAGTGTCTTTTGTGGCATTAAAAATAGTTTTAAAGTTCCACTGTTCTATTTTTTAAATTTAAAATCAAACCTCTGAAGTTGCATGCTCGATACATTGCTTCGAGGTGGAAATTGAAAGTCTAGTAGACAAAACATAATCAATTTATGTGGCAACGTTGTTATGCGTTGTTGTTTTAAGATTCTTATTGCAAATATCATTTCAGGACACGTAGATGTAGAAACCACAGGTTTCGAGGAGTTACGAGTATCTGAATATCTAAACGAATTAGAAGGAGTTTGAGGAAATGGACGAGAAGAAGAATGCATCAAAAAATTCTAATCCAAAGAACTCCAAGCAGAATCAAAAAGGACTACAAAATGAAGCAAATCACAAAGCCAGCAGAAATAAGCAAGTTTTTAGTAGAAATGAAAAAGTTTAAATCTAAAAGTGTGTTTTTCTAAAATTGTAAACTTTTTACAGAGGCAAATCGCAAACTAAGTCATCAAATCGAAGGGGATGTTCACGATCGCCAATCAACGATTCTTGGAAAAGCACAAATGCTTTTGTTAACTTCATGCAAGATTTCCGTAAAGTAAGATCGAATAATACTTTGATGGGTTATTATTATAAATAATTATACCTACATTAACTTCTTAATTTTAAGTCAACTTTTATCCAGCAAATTCAAAATGAAATAATATTTGCAATTTTCAAATGCACAGCAAAATCCAAGTGTGAAAAATCCTAACACATTCAAAAAAGCTGGCGAAAAATGGCGGAAAATGTCAGAGGAAGAAAAACAACCATATGTGAATGCAGCAAATGCAGTAAAAAGAAAAAAACAACTAGATGAAGATAGGAGCAAACGTGTCGTTCCTGGTTCGAAGAAAATTGCCCTAGTAACAAAGAAAGAAGTTGGTTTAATTAAAGAAATACCAAAACTGTATTTTCGTAAACTAATATGTTAATAATATTAAACAAATTTCAGAAGCCAAAAGAACAGGATCCAAGTGAAGGATCTGATTCCGCGTCATCTATGGGAGCCAATACTGAGGAAACAATGACTGCCAACGAATCTGACAGTGATAACTAGGTAAAAAAAAGTTATATTTTGACATAAAAACTATTCTGAGTTCTACAAGTTATGAAGAATGTTTCATTTTTGTGAACCTTCTGAAAATAAATCGTTATAGTATCCGAGTGATTAAAAAAGGTCTTTGAATTTCGCATCAAAATTTTATCCAAGTTGGGTTCGCAACTGATTTCGGTGGACATTTTTTATTTCGGTATCTTTGTGAAATTTAAAATGAAACATAAAACAAGACTTCAGAAAACATGGGAGCATTCAACTGATTCGCTTGCAGAAATAAAAATAAAGCTAGCTATAGAATTAGTGAAAATAACAAGATTATTGAAATTTTACCATCGGTTGTTCTACTGAAGGGCATGCCGCAGTTTTCTAGTTCAATGACTGCCTTGGGAGCTTCACGAGTCATGTAGTGAATAGCATCTTGGTCTCCGAGCCAGTCGGATCCCTTGACCGTGTCATACATGTGCCATTGCCAGTTGTCTTCTTCCATATTCCCAAGGGCTGCATTGATGCCTCCTTGAGCAGCGACTGTGTGGGATCTCGTGGGAAATAATTTAGTGACTACAGCGGTTTTAAAACCTTCCGCAACTAGGCCATAAGCTGCTCGAAGACCAGCACCACCAGCCCCTACCACAACTGCATCATACGTGTGATCCACCAGGGGATAGTTTTTAGATACTCCTTGGGACACTTTTGCATTTTTTCTATCTGGGGTGTAGTGCAGTTGACGACTCGTAATCACAGGTAATCCCAACTTATTCTGCAAATAAAATATAGAATAGGTGACTAAATGGAATTACTATTCTCGTTTTAGGACTTTGCACAAAATTAAATTCAATACATATTGTTTTAAAAATGCATAAAAACTGAAACTAAAAATAAAATTGTCCAATTAGTAAAAAGTGGAGACTGGTCATATGAAAATCAGACTAAGCAAGCAAGATTAAAATCAATCATTTCGCGAGAGCTATCAACACAACTCTGTAAAAATAATTGTCTTATCTTCTTATATGATTAAAATGAAAGGAAAATAACGGATTAAACTGTTTACGCGTGGGGCATATTTTTTTAGTAATATACAATCAAAGTAACGGAACGAATTTTTAAATGTTTACTTTTCCTTATGCAAATATTAAGTGAAAATGTTTATTTATAAAAGATTAAATAAGTTGTCAGGTTTTTGAAACCAAATTTTTCTCAATCGAAAAAAATAATAAATAATTTACTAAAACAAGATGAACAGCTGCAATACAGATAAAAGATAAGGAATTGATTCTTGTCATAGACTTATTAACACTTGAAATGAATCTTACTATTCGCCTATTAAATATCAATGATGAGTTAATGGAGCATTTGAAGGCAATTAGTCTTATCAGAAAAAAATTGGAGTTGCATAACAAAATCGATTTCTCATTTGCATCACGTACGTTTTTACTGAAGGTGTAATTACTTCGCCAAAAAAATATAAAATAATTATTTAGCCTATATGGTTCTTTACTCTACTACAAACCACTTAGATATATAAAAAGAATTCTGTTGCATAAGATCTCGTAATTTTCAATCTTATTGTTTGTACATCCTTGTCAACATTTCATATAAATTGTAACTAATTTAAATTTAAATCATTAATAAAGCATAAATAAGAAATTTAAAAAAATGTACAACGCATTCTAATTAAACTTTAAATAATAAATACATTTTAAATATTAACTCAAATGTTGATAAATCTGCCAAAATAAAAACTTCTTACGTAACCCAAACAAATTTTTAACCCCAGTTTTCTTTCATTTTAAATAAAAAATAAGATATGTATAGGGGAATAATTAAGAAATATGTAGTTATAATTTTTCATTGAACTTTTATATATAGTCTTAATATTGATTGTTAGACTCAAAATATAAAATTGATGATTGTGTAAAGGGATAAAAAACGCAACAGCAAGTTAACAAAGTATTTGTGCAATAAAAAATTAGTTTATATTGTCTATTTTTAACTCTTATAAAACCAATCATCCATCTAAAAGGGACAATTAAAAATATTCTAAATTTCATAAGGATCGTAATCTACTTGATTATTTATACATATTATTCATTATTAGACTGAGCCAAAAAGACAAGTGGCATGTAATACCAGATGTGTTTTAATGGAGGTGTCACGCCAGCCTTTCGAAACCTGTATTTTAAAG
>JAUEJJ010000047.1:1701287-1720961 GCA_032164275.1 Synergus coniferae
AAAGACAAGTGGCATGTAATACCAGATGTGTTTTAATGGAGGTGTCACGCCAGCCTTTCGAAACCTGTATTTTAAAGTTAATAACTGAGATAATCCTGATTCAAATTAATTATTTACAGGACCCCAAAGATAGGTCCCATTTGAAGAAAAATTTGTTCGGAATTATTTGATTGATTTTGGAACAAAAGATCGAATAAAATCTTTCAAAACAAGAGTGTCACACGAGTCGTCTGCTAGCATGTACATATATATATATGTACAGGATTCTACTTCAGTAACGTATTGCTTGAATTGGAACTGCAGATTTTCGATGTTCTATAAAAATGTATTGTTGCGTGATTGGACAATAAATTGCATGCAGGAACTTACGTAATACAATTATAGATTCGAAACTTAGGGGAAGGTGGGCAAAGATATAGATTATAGAGTAAAAAATTATGTAACTGAAAAACTCCTTTTACCAGGTTCGTTGTTGGGAAATTTTTAGCCAGGATGGTTGACACTTTCAGCATTCCATTCATGATTATTCTTGGGCCTAATTACGGGTAAAAAGCCGATTAAATTCAATAATCTGTCCACCAGGACTAACCCCAATTTTTCACTCGCGCACTTCTTGCACGGCAATGTGAGTTTATTGGGAGCTGGTTGAGTACCAACTAAAATGACTAAAAATCGACGGTCACCCACAGTTCTGCCAACCTTGAAAAACAAAAGCAAAAGTCTGACTCCTCTAACTCTATTAATTTCTTATTTTAATCAAGTATTTTGATATTCTTATACCTTGGAGGATTTGAAATAAACTAATTTGAATTTAAGTAAATCATAAAATTACGAATTTGATCAAAGATATGCAAATTTGAGAGGTTTTCTGATTAGCGGGATATTTAAATTCATACTTTCACTGGCAGTAGTGCGCAAGCGGTTCTCATCCAAATTTTAGTATAGATATAGTTTTAAATATTAATAGAGATTATTAATATTAAATATAATAACTAATATTAAATATGTAAATATTAATAAATCAATAGCTGTTTATTTGAAATATAAAATTAGAAATCGTATATATTTTTTTAGTTTTTCGAATTCTGCACAAACGCAATGCGCATGCGTAAAAATGCGCGGGAAAAGACCGTATTTTTGAAATAGTTTTTTTAAACAGAACTAAATTAGCTCTAAGTACGAGCCTGAGAATTTGAAACTGCAAAGGCGCAACTGGTATGTGATTCGTTTTCATTGATAACAGACTCAGGATTGCTTATCACTTACGCAATTCTTGTGAGATAAGCAATGAAAACTGGGCCTCAACCGAGGTAATTTATTATTTGGATAAGTTTGCGGTACCAGAAAATTTGCCTGATTTACATTTCTCTCAATTTTCAACTTCAAAAATAGTATTTTTTCAAAACAAAATATTATTTTTTTTTTCAAATCAAATATTACGTATTAAGTTCTTAAAATTCAGGAAAGAATTTTTATTTAAACTGATTCTAGATGATAGATACAAACTTGAACTAGCAGAATTATGATGGAATTATCAAATGGAACATGCTTAAATTTTCATTGTAAATTTTTCAGTATGTGCGAATTGATGGTGGTACATGTTTAGCTTCTTCTTCATTTAAAGTCGCATCAATTACAGGTCGGTAAGAGATGCTAATCTGCGTAATTAATTTTGAAATTAAAAATCGAATGGTCTAAACAACACAATTAAATATTTTTACTTACAGAACCATCATCAGAGGCCCAAGAGAGCGTATGTTTACGCCAATGTTTATCTAATGGTAGCTTTATCTGATCTTCAGTCGGGATGGAATAATCATATTCATCTATTCTTTCCTGAAAAAAAAAACTATTTTGAAAGAAGTCGAATTTAATGATTAGGTCATTTAATAATAATATTATGCTTTTTATCTATTTTAAATTTATTCCAATTAGGAGTGCTTTCAAATTAAAGTTTTTTTAATTTCTAAATCTTTTGAATTTAAATATTCTAAATAAGTATTTTGTACCTTAAAATCATCTCTAGCATGAGACCCTCGACTTTCTTTTCGATTTTCTGCTGAATATACTATGTGCAGGCAATTGAGCAAAAGATTTTGTAATTCGAGAGCTTCTATTAATTCCGTATTCCATATCAATGATTGATCTTGAACACAAATGTTCGGTAAGTCGCAAGTATACATGCGAGTAATTTCTCTGCAGCCTCTTTGAAGGATATTGCAAGTACGAAAGACTGAACAATATTTTTGCATAGTTCTCTGCATATTTTCTCGCAATACTGCTACTGGTATATTGCCACTTGCATGACGAGTTGCATCGAAACGACAAAGTGCTTCCTCTCCCAATTCCTAAAATAAAAAATAAAAAATAAAATTTTGTATTAGGTATATGTGGCAGAAAATGAAAAAATACAATTTCTTTTAATTAAATGATAAGATCACGTATCAGTCAGTAAGGTAGAAATCAATCAATTGATACATGGCCTTAAGAGTGGATTCCTAAAAAAATTATAAATAATTATACCGGGTCTAAATCTTCATGCACTTCGCCTGGTTTTGACAAGCAATCTATTTGATCAGCCACAGCTTTTCCAAATACTATAATTTCCAAAAGACTATTGGCTCCAAGTCTATTTGCTCCATGAACAGAGCAGCAAGCAGTTTCACCGACCGCCCAAAGGCCTAATAAAGGCTTATCTTCTTCATTTTCTCTTGTCAGGACCTCAAAAGACGATTCGATGTGTTGTTAACTAAATTGCATTAGGGTAAATCTTTGTAACTTTTAGCCCTTACAAAAAATCAGAAATAATACAAATTTAAGGAATAATAATTTTTCATTTCTACTGATGAGTGAACTGAATTTTTAGTTTCCGAAATTAAAGATTAAATGTTCCAAAGATTTACCCACAGGATTCAGTACATTTTTAATTCTTTGAATTATTTTAAGTTCATAAACCCTATTTTTTCAGTGATTTATATAATGGCGACCAGTTGTCTTTTTAAAATATATAAACTCACTTGTGTCGTGTAATTAGTGGGAATACCACCCATATTATAGTGAACCGTGGGAATAACAGGTATTGGTTCTTTTGATATATCTACACCTGCAAATACCCAAGCCAAATGTGAAATACCCGGCAATCTTTCCTGGATGAGTTCCGCTGGCAAATGATGAATTTGTAAATAAACATGGTCTTTATTCTCTCCCACACCTCTGTACAAAGAAAATATCTTTTGAAGTTTAATTGGATTTAAATTTGAATGATTTATTTCGAATTTTTTAATTTATCTTTCAATTTCTGCTTCCATTCTAAAAAATGTATAATGCTTAGTCTCTCTTGTTACCTTCCTTCCAATACTTCCATTGTGATGGCTCGAGATACAACATCTCGAGAGGCCAGATCTTTAGCTTGAGGCGCATAATTTTCCATAAAAAATTCCCCTTTCGCATTCACAAGTTTTCCACCCTCACCTCTGCACCCTTCTGTTACCAAAACTCCACTTCCATAGATACCTGTTACAAAAGTTTATTCTACATAATAGATTTTTTTACAGAATAGTACGATATCTCTATATTGAGAAATTATAACTTGTTTTTTTTTTATCGAATGTTAAAATAAGAGATTTTTTAATATTTAACATATATAAAATGTTATGAAAAAGTTTGGAAATTTACGAACCAGTTGGATGAAACTGGATAAATTCCATATCCTGGAGAGGAAGTCCAGCTCTAGAAGCCATAGCCGTTCCATCTCCTGTACAAGTATGAGCTCCAGTGCAAGAAAAAAAACATCGTCCTGCCCCTCCTGTTGCTATCACCTACGTGTCAGTTATGTAAATTATTTGCATGAAAGACAAGGATCTCGTCAATAAAGTTTATGTTAACTTGCAATGGTAGCAATAGTAGTAGTAATGATAATAATAATAAAATGACATTCTCTTTTCAGAATCTCTGATCAAAGTCCAAAGTGCGTTCTTTCAGTTAACATAAGTAATCGCATAATGTTTCATTAAATTTATCTTATTATAATTATAATTACATTGAAACACAATATTTAATATTTTAAACTATTCAATTGAGAACATCTTTAATTTAAAATTGTTTAGTGATTTAGGCTTCGATTCTCTTTTATCAATAATCAATTTTAAAATATAATATAAAATTTTCAACCTAAACTGTACCGATTTTTTAGAAAAAATAATTTACTGTGTGATGAGCTTTAAAGCGGTGCATGAGGCCAGTTTCAAGTTCAAAGGCCAAAACTCCTTTGCAGCATTGCCCATGAAAAAGGAGGTCAAGGGCAAAATACTCGACAAAATAATGAACATTGTATTTGAGACTTTGTCCATAAAGGGTGTGAAGAACAGCATGTCCTGTTCGATCAGCCGCGGCACATGTTCGATGAGCTGGTCCATCTTTTCCAAAATTGAGGCTTTGGCCTCCAAAAGGTCGTTGATAAATTTTTCCATCTTCAGTGCGACTAAAAGGACAACCTAAAATTTAAATTATTTAAAATGGCTACCAACTAGTTTCCAATTTTTTTACTCTTATTCTGCTCTTATCTAAAATGAATTAAATTTAAAATCCTTTTAAGTTTAAAACATTACCAAAATTTTCGAGTTCGTAAATAGCGTTTGGTGCTTCTCTGGTTAAATAGTGAATTGCATCTTGATCTCCAAGCCAATCTGAACCTTTCACAGTATCGTACATGTGAAAGAGCCAATTATCTTCATGGTGTGTACTGATAGCAGCATTTATCCCACCCTGTGCTGCAACAGTATGAGATCTCGTAGGAAAAAGTTTCGTGATAACAGCTACCCGATATCCTTTACTTCCTAGGCCAAAAGCTGCCCGTAAACCGGCTCCTCCAGCTCCCACGATCACACAATCATAACAATGATCTATTACAGGATAACTCTACAAATGAAAAATGGTATTAAATCAATTATTTCAAATTTCTAAATCAGGAAAAAGTCATTTATCTAAAACTGAAATTTTAAATAATACAGTTTTCTTACGTCTTTTCCGCCAGTAGTTTTGCATTCTGCTCTATCTGCTGCACTGAGATTTATGTGAAGATTTCTGGAAAGTTCAAGTTCTGAACGTGGATACGTCGTTCGCTAAAAATTATAAGTTTTATAAATAGGCAGGAAAATCTAATACAGATATCATTACCTTCTTACCAGCAAAGTTGTAGGATGTCTCAGACTTCCCACAATTTTTTTAAAAGTTATCATTTTGCTATATTTAATGAATTTTATTTTATTATTTCATCAAATTCTTTGCTCTCAATTGCCAATGATAGTCAGTGACAGTTAATGTGATTAATACATAGGCTTTTTGACTTCATTTGTTAAACGATATAATCTCGAATTAATTATCGATTATGGTATAATTTAAAAATTTAAAATATACTTAAAATTATACGTCTATAAAATATACAACTAGTAAGAAAAAATCAACACATGATTTTACAGCATAATTTTATTGCACTATCACACTATTTTTATTTACATAAAAATGGAAAAATATTTGGCGGAACGATGTTTTCTTTTTTGCAGTTGTCATTTATATACAATAAAGAGAACACAGTTCCATTAAATATTTTTCTATTGATATATATGCTTGCGCATCTTTAGACGGGAAAATATAAATTACAATTACTTGCAATAATCAGTCAGATTAAATACCAAAACATATTTAGTAAACAAACTGGAATACAAGCACATACCGGCATCGACAATGTAACGTTTGTAAATAAGCAACTTGGTTTCATTATAAATTTTCGAAGACGTCGGAATTGGGCGATCTGCTTTTCCGCAACAGCTACCTGAAAAGTGAAAACCTTCCTCTTTCAGTGTGCCACTACACCTCACGGGTTTTCATTTCCCCTCTTTTTCCTTGTAGTGGCACACTGGAAGGGAAAATTTCAGGTAGCTGTTGCGGAACAGATCACTACCCTTAGAATTTAATATTCTTATTGTTAAATAACCAAGAATGTCATTTGCAAGAGTGAAACTTTTATTCTCAAATTATCGTAAAGGGGAAGAGGTTGGTGTTTAATTGTAATTGAAAGTCCGAATCTCTTATGGATGATACTATTAATCTTAATAAAAATTATTTAAGAATTTTGATTGAATGCTTGGAAAACTTGAAGTTGAGAATAGTTTTTAAAATAATGTAAACAAAACAGGCAAAAAGAGATGAATGACAGATTGAAATCTGAATAAGACGTCTTTGAAACTTTCTTAAAATTGTGTATAACGGATCTAGCTTTTCACAATCACAGATTATCAATTTTGAAAAAAACTGAAAATAGAAATTGATTTAAAATACTTTAGAGAGTTGAACATGAACACATCTTTTATAAATAATAATTATTGCTAAATTAGATTTCTCTTGAATTTTTTTCATCCAAACTTGACATCTTTTTATTTCATTGATTTAATCTACACGGTAATCAAAAGTAATCTAATTTAGAATGTGATTTTTGGATGATCTTTTTTGTTCTTAATTGTAATAAATACGTAGTTCAAGTTTAAAATTTGTATATTGGAACTTAGTCTTAAATTCGGATTACTGAGTGTATAAAAATCATCGTCAAAGATGCTTCGATGGGTAATGATTAAAGGGTGAGTCTCTTGACACCACATTCGCAGCAGAACTTGGCATTTTCCGGAAACTTTGACCCGCACTCGTGACAGAATTTCGTCTTTTTGCTCAGGAACCGGGAATCGCCTTCTCTGCATCTCGGTGGTGGGTCTTCATCCAGACGACTTGCCATGTCGTTTGTGCTGCGTCCATGGTTGTAATATTTGCGATTTAAACTGAGGGAAACAAATAGAGAAAAACACTTTAGGCATGCAGAACTACACCGCTGAAAGGAACGAGTGTGAAGTAAATAAAGAAAACAGAGGGTGTCCACACGATTCTAAAAAAAATTTCAGTTGAGTTATTAAAGTCTCTTATTGTTAGTCTTTATTTGAGGGAAAAAGTAAAAATAAAGAAGAAAAAGGATAGAAAAGCGAAGGGAAGAGGGGAACGCATATTAAGAAGATTCAGAAATAGAAAGCATTAGGCACACACATACACGTTAAAACGTTCTTTAAATAGTAAAACAATTATTGTGAACACGCTTACACCAATTTAAAAATAAAACAAGCGTGACAAATTCAGTAAATTAGTCTAAAAATATTGAAATTCAGAAGCCTGAATCCGAACTTTTGATCAATAATGCATTACTTTTTTAGTTGAACAATTCTTTAAAACTTCATTGAATATATAATATCAACTCATCTCAATAACCAAAAACAAATCAAGCTATGCTAGAAAAAGAAAAAACATCACACCTGCTATAGGCAGAATCCGCACTGAGTTTGCTGTGATCTTGCCTCTTGTAGCTATCAGGTGAAGATAGTTCATCATCGCTGACTTGACCATTTCGTTTGTGGTTACTCTGGATCGGACTAGACATGGATAAAGGATCATTTTTAAGAAGGGACCTTAAAGAAGGGAGAATAGTGGAACTGTCATCCTCGAAGGAGCTCATCAACTCATCAAACATAGAATTCGAGCGCTTAATATCCACATCCGAAGACATAATGGAATTAAGACTCAAATTGCTGCCATTCATCGTGCTCGCATAGCTGCTACTATTATTATTAGTATGATTATTATTGCTCCTATCAACAAGATTCAAATCTGAACTCTTAGAATTTTTCATACACTTCTTCTGAGAGCCTGAACTCTCTGAAGAAGTCGAACTCTTTCTTTCTGGAATTTTAGGAGCAGAGGCTGCTCGAACCGAATGAGATCTGTTGACCATGGGTCGAATAATTTTCGGACCTGAGACGTTCTCCAGGATTTTTCGAGTCTTCTCCACCGAGCCTACCAAACTCCGTCCTCGACTCGAGCCTTCGACATCACTTCCCAGAGCTTTCGTTTTATCGATGATGACCTTTCTTCCCAAAATGTGATCTCGGCTTGGAGATTTTTCCTTATTTGTGGAATTCACGATTGCATCTCTAGTCTGGGAAACGAGGTCGTTGACGAAGAGTTCACGAGTAATGGAGTTCGTCTCGGTGCAGTCGCTTGAAAAGTCCGAGGTGAGGTCGTCGAATTCCGAAGGTGGAGCTATTAAGGATGCTCGCTTCTTCGAGGGTTCGATGTTACTTGGTAATGTTTGGGAAGGATATTGGACAAAAGCTGAGGAATGAGTGAGAGGGTAGTGTGTAGAATTTGGTTGTGTGGATGTTCCGTCGGTTAAAGATATGTCACTTGTGTCTGATAAGAGATCTCGCATTTGTTGTTCTGCCATAAGAAATGGGTCGTAGGTTTTATTATTGCCGCTGAAAAAAATTAATTTCTTAATTAAATTATATTTTTGAGAGGGGTTCAACTTATACATGCTATGGTAAAATATAATAAATAAATATTAATTTAATATAGATCCAATCCCCAATATCCCCAATATAATTTAAAATTTGATCCAATTTTAAATTAAGAAGTTTTATCCTCAATGGAGGGAAAATTCATGCCTATAAAAATTTAAATTAAAACATTCACAGATTTTGAAATATGACAAGATTTAAATAGCAATTTTCCAAATCAATGGTAAAAGAAAAATTTGTATTACAGGCAGATAAATTAAAAAAAAATGGTGCAAAGTAGTGGGAGTGAAATCATTCTGTTTGTGCATTTTCAACAACACCTAAATAACGACCGTAGAACATTTTTATGTTCTTGAACTTACGTTCTACCCCTAAGAACCATAAAAAAATCCGGATGTCTCCGGACATAATTGTTCCAAGCAGGACGATCCGGAAGAATGACCCTATAAAGGATTTTTTTATTCAAACGTTTCTCATGCTGTAATACGTTTGACATTATAACTTGTAATTATATTACATTTCTAAGAATATAACTGGTTACATTAAGTAATAAAAATAATAAATCTAAGCCTACCAAGTTTAGTTAAATTACTATCCACAAAAATATTTTTAATTTCTACTGAGCTTAAATTTTACTACCTCATTTTTCCAAAAGTTGAACAAGCAACAGGAGGTAAAATATGAACTCTGGGATTTCTTTTTGTATGTTTGAACTCTCCTTCATCTTGAACAGTTTCGGATGCAATCAATCGTTGCAACGAAACTCTAGACGCTCGTTCCCAATAAGAATCTCCTGAAGAATTATTCTTCACAGGTTCTTTTTTCGCAAAATGCATTGGATCTTGTCCAATAACGGGTAGTAATTTATACCTCGTGCTTCCATGAGGTGTTCGAATTTCCTCTATCGTGCAAGTTTCGTCGATGAAAAAGTCCACCATGCTTGGTGTTTTCGAAGTAGTTTCGATATCTTCTACTGAAGATATCAAAGTATCAGTACTGCCACGAAGAAGATTTAAACTACGACGAATCTTCTTTTCCAGTTTGGCTGCATTCAATTTAACTGATTCGTAATCGTGATGTGTAAACGATGAAAGAGACTTAGACTGAAATACTTGTTTAGGATTTGCGATTTTAATTTCATTATCTTCAATTTCTTCAGACTCTCTCTCTGATTTTGATTTCGAGATTTGTGAATTCAATTTACTTTTTACCTCATTACCTTCAAAAGAGCAATTTTCAGATTTTTCTTGATGCTCTTTTGGTTGCAGATCATCTTTGAAAGTAAGTACATTTTCTTTGAAATTCGGTTTTTCGTCTTTCTTTTTTCCCTTCTTACAAAACTGATCACTGACATTTAATTTCAATTCAGTTCTTGAAATTTGACGAGGGATATTAGAACGCGAGAGCGTTCCTATTTTCATTTTATTTTCAGAAGAAAGCTTTTTTCTCTCCTCATTGTTATTTTTTATAAAAGAGTCTTCTTTTTCTTTACTTACTTTTATTAAGTCACTTTTCACTTCAGCTAGTTTATCGTCCTCATTCCTACTTTTTTCGAATTCTGTTTCCTTGAAATCATCGTTTTCTGTATCATCCACAGATCTTTCAATTTCATTTTCTTGTTTTTTGTACTTTGTTGTCTTAAGATCAAAACTTTTTGAGCAATTGCTTTCTTCATTTATTTTGAGATTTTTTGTTTTTGTGACAATATTCTCAAGACTGTTTTCTACTCTCACTTCATAATCGTTATCAATTAAATCAAAGTTTGATTCTAAGAACTGATCGCTTTCAGTTAAGAGTTTGGATTCATATGAAATATTTTCATTTAAAATTTCGGAATTTGGTTGAATATTTGTATGTGATATGTCATTACTAAAAATTATTTCACATACATTCTCTTCTAACTGATCTTTATTTTCTACAAATTCATTTCTTTTGTTTAACTTCAAATCTGAAAAATGAACATCAAAATTTTCCTGGATCAAATTTATTGTAGATTCAAACTCATCCACTCTTTTATCCTCTTCGATCAGTTTCTTATCTATTGTAACGTTAACTTTATTTTTTGAGTCACAAATTTGTAAATTTAAGGAGCTGGTAAGGACAAGATTTTTACTTTCCTGACTTCCATTATCATAATCGAGGTTTTCAACATCTTCGTCAGTTCTTCTTCTTTTCTGTACAGGCCCTTCGAGTTGAAAGTCGGGTTTGTGAACTTCGAGACTTCGATTATGCTTAGGTGATCTAGTAAAGGGTTTTTCTATAATGTATGTTCCACTCCTTTGTCTAGAGGAATCTTTCTTTTCTATATTTTGAATTACGGAATCAGAAGATGATTCGTTTTCATCCTTCTTCTCAAATTCTATTCCCTCATTATTTAATTTATCTTCATTTAAGTTAAATTCTGCGTTCGAAAAGTCTAAAACTCTTACAGACTCAATTTGATTCTTAAGTATCTTCTTTTCCATTTTTACATTCTCTTGATTTTCTTCCTTTAATAATTTGTCTCTTTCTTTATTTACAGTTTCACATTCAAATGACAAATTGAATAATTCATCTCTTAATTCCGAATTCTTTTTCCATTCTCCTGTATCCAAATCTTCAAGAGATAAAAACTCGTTTTCAATATCTCCTACTTTCTTTTCAGAACTCTCGCTATTTCTTTCTGAATATTCTTTATTAAAGCGATTTGAATTTGGAGTGCTCGTAAAACTAATTTTATCATTAAATCTCGTAGGACTATCCAATTCTATACGTAATTCTTCTAAAAATGATTGATCAGGATTCTGAATAAAAGTATTCTCTTTTGAAATGTTCTTAAGTTCAGGATTTTCAAAAATAAAAATTTCAGAATTTATCTCAGAAACTGATTTCTCAGGAAGGTCCTTTATAATTTTTGGTTCATTTAAAATGGGTTTTAAAGCTTCTGACACATAAATTTCAATATCTAAATGATCCTCCTCATCTTCCTTTATTAGATAAGTTTCATCTAATTTTTTAACACTGTTCAACCAGGTAATAGTTCTCAAATCTGCATCATCTTCTCTATCAAACAATTCGTTTTCATTTAATGTAGCTATATCAAGGCCCACATCAATTTTACTCTTTTCAGTTTTCTCAATATCTTCTTTATCTTCCGAATCTGTTAATTGTAGTAAATTTAATTTAGATACATTATCTTTGATTTCAGGAGTTCTTTGGGAACTTAAATTTCTTTTGGAATATAAGTTTTCTTTAGACTCAAAGTTTCCTTTCGAAATCTGTTTCCAAGTAACGAATTCATGTTCCTGGTGAATACAACAAGGTTGAATCATCAATCCATATTTGTCATTATTTATAGTGACGTCGCTCAATTTTGGATTTCCTAAACTTCTCGCAGAGACAAGATTTAACTTCTGAGTTTTAATCAAGTTGCTATTTTTGCATTGACTGACTGGATCTGTGATAGCTCGTAAATCGAATTTACTGAGATAATTAGCATTTGATGTCATAGGAGAGCTCATGAAAGTTCCTGGATTTAGAGGTGGCACAGGATGTTTGGAGGAAGAGGAAAAGGAAGAGATTGGAAATCTTGCGGACTCGGATTGCAAGTCTTCCACTGGCCTGAGGAGAAGGAAATATGGGTCAAGAATGCATGCCTGATGGACATCAGGAGAAGGTCATCAGGCTTCTGAGTTCATTCTTTAATTTTACATAAGCTCTAAGATTATTTCTTCAAAAAAACCAAAAAATACCCTTTCCCTTCTCCTCATGCGCACTGCTATTTTTTCAAAATCATCTAATATCTCTAATATCTCTTACCTAGTAACTCGATCCATCGGTCTTGATTTAACTGGTCCGGATGAAATGGATGAATCCCTACCATGTGTAGTTTTTCGTCTGAAAAATAAACATTAAAAACAAAGTAAAATTAACTCATTATTTCTAAAAGCATTTAAAGTTTAATTCCCTGAGTAAAATGGTGTACTTTCTCAATTAACTCAGTTACTTTCGTTTTGTAAGAATGTAGCACTATTCGTTGATCTTTAAAGCAAAGGAAGCAATTTTAAGGGAAAATAAACAGTTTAAGTTGGCAGAGTGCCAAGTGGTTACTCACGCAGCTAGCTTCTGCTTTGCTGGACTGTCTCCCTTATTGCAATTGGGCAGTGACACGCTTTCCTTGGCTTTTATCGCATTTGCTGGAGATGAGCTTTTGGTACTGTAGCCCAAATTAGTTACGGAACCAGGCATATATTTCTCGCGGATGGTGGGTCTACGATTCTTTAAAGCTGGTGCACGATATCTTATCCGAGCTTCCAGTCTTTCCTTGGCTAAGTTTGTCGCAGGGCTGAGCGGAAGTCGAGTTAATCGTTCCTTGCACCAAGCTACGTGCCGGTCGTATGCCTTAATTCCAAATTGTCGATGACAGGTGGGACACGTGCCTTTTTCATTGGCACGAGTCGGTGCACCAGAGGTAACGTGATTTGGTGTCTGTCTGCTTGGTACCTCAATCTGAAAAAAAGAATTGGATCAATAATTGTTCGAAATATCAAAATCTCAAACTTAATACAAACTCAAATTTCTTTTTATTGGATCACCCTAGTGAATGTAATATAAATATATAAACGACTTACGGGTTCCCCACGTGCAGCTCTAATTGTTCGAAGAAATTCATCGTGAGTCTGTTTCCAGGATGAGGTTTTCGATTTCCCAATTCTTTCATCCTGATGAGGTCGTTTAGTCTCCTGTTTTGGAAGGAACTCTTCAAGTTCTGTGCCTTGAATCCTCTGCTTGGCGGAATCGAAAGGTTTCCGCTTTTTAATCGCCGATTTCTGGCAAATCTTCTCGTGTGTCTCCAACCTCAGCGGATTGAGTGTCCGTGTGCAATACGCACACGGCAGAAAGATGGACGGCACATCTGTGTCCATTTACCAATAATTAGCCTCACTATCCACTAATAAACACTTTCAAAAATTAGCCCCTCAATTATTCAATCTCCAATTTTTATAATGCACTTAACATCGTCCCATTTTCATTTTTAAATATTTTCAAAAATTATATCCTTTTTCTAAATAAAAAGTATCCTATTTTAGAGTATCAATTTTTCGATCTGTTAATAACAAAAGAATCAAAGCCACTTTATCACTCTGGCCACAATTCGTTATAAATAAATGTTTAAAGGTGTAATTAAATTTGTTAGCTTTACACTTTCAGAGGCAAAATTGTAAATTGAGAGAGGCACTTTTCGAACTAACACAAGCATGTTAGAATTTGTAGTATCAGTACTTTCTTTCAAAAAAAAAGTAAATGTTTGGAAAAATCAAGTAAATCCTTGAGCAAGTGAGTCTAAAAAGGGAAAACAATTCCTCGAGGTTTTCCACTGGCGCATAATTGACTTTTGCGCGTTTACTGTTGACATTCGAACGCGACTTGCTTTTTCTTGGTGATCGACAAAGAAAAATCAGGACCCCGAACACCTGTGGAGATTTCTTCACTCTGTGAAGTTGATTCTTAAATCGGAGGATCGACGACGTTTTACTCGCCCCCGCGACCAAGTCGCCTACAAGAAACAACTTTCCTTTTTAGGTATTATGACTTAACGTGAATTGATATTGTTCTGCGTGCTAAAAGTGTACCAAGTGAACAGTAAGTCCGTTTCGGAAAAGCCATTTTTTCAAATTCTATGATTTTATTTGACAAACTGATTTATCGAACATAACAGAAAGTTGGATTCAATTTAATAATTTCCATGACTTTGTCCGGTTTTCCAGGTTCTGAAGCACCTCTGAATTTGAAAAAAAAAATAATATAAAAAAAGGAATAATAAACACCTTCAGTCTTTTAAGTTAAAAGTTCTCTACTTCAGAATCATTTTTGAATTGTTCGCAAGCAAGTTTTTGAGTCATATTACATAAGATAGAATTCACTTACGAAGATGATCAGAAAAACTAGCGTTTCCAGATGAAATTAACTTTGTATGAGAGGGCAGTACTTGAGACTTGAACTTCTTTCCTTGTATGAGATAGTAATTACGTCACGAATTACGAATCCCCCCTGTATATAGAAACGTAAGCCGATCGACTCGCACCAACGATTATCTGTTTCTTCCGATTCGGCCTTCCACCTAAGGTAAGATCGTTATGAACCTGCTACCCAGGTCACCTTCAAGATCCATTTGCAGTGGAGGCGTAGTCGGACGATTGATCGAAGGGACGGGGTCCTGACACAATTTGTCTGGAACCAAGATTTTTAAGGAATCGCGATATCTTTCCTTTTTTTCAGTTTCTACGAAATAAAAAAAATCGATGAGTTATTGCATGGATGCTTCATCAAATAAATGAGACCGAAAGAAGCAAACTTCAAAGTCCGAATAGTATAAACATATTGGGCTGTAATAATATTTAATAGTGAAAGAAATATTGTCAAATTAAAATGATTGAATCAATTGTAGAGAACTCTAATGTATTTCAAGAAAGGAAAAAATTTAAATGTAAGATTTAAGACACGTGGGTGTATCATGTAGGCGTCGTATGGGCTTTTCGACCTTTTTACAATTTGACCTCTTACAACTATTTACTTGAGACACATATAATTATGAGTTAGTAAATCCGTATTATTTAAATACGATTACACTGAAATCGTACAAACTTTTCAGAAAAAATACTGTTTTGAATATCAAATAACTGGCAATCATACAACAAAGATGAAAAATCTTATCGTGGAATATAATTAGCAGTTTTACTAGTTCCACGTTCTCACCTACACAAATACCATAAAGTAAGAATACTTTTTATCCAGTCATTCAGTTTGAAAAAAACTTTTGTATTTCCTACTAAAGACAAATTAAAAATTCGAAGAAATTATTAAATATGTTTCGTGGTTTTACTAAACAAATATTATAATTAAATCTCTTTTCATTCTACAACAGTCCTTAATTTTTAAATAGAATTATGCGTACAGAGTGCAAAAGTCTTTCATTTCAGTACTTTTAAAAATCAAGTCAACTTTTTGAGAATAGATTTAAGAAGTCCTTGTTTTGTGCAAAAAGTCGCTATAGAGCGAAAAAATATTTAATTATAATATTTTTTGAATAAAATGAGGAAATAGAATTTCGTTGCCGAATCTATTTCCTATTCCAAGACTTAAAAAAAACAGATATTTAATCTGAAAAGTTGTCAATAAAATGTAAGCTTGTAGAGATAATAGATATTAATAAAAATCTTTTTTTTAATCAAAAGGAGATTATTTTTTAAATATCCAAACTTAGTAAACAAGAGCTTGTCAACATTACGTCAGCCTAACTCCCACCTTCTTCTAGAGTCAATTTGGCCTTCTCTTTAGCGAACTGAGGAACCGGCGAATTGTCTGAGTTCCCTGCAAAAACGGATCCACGATTTGCAACAATTTTACTACATCGAAGCCCTAGCAAAGGGGGTTCTAAATCCGCCCCAGCCGCGGCCTTTTTCGAAACGCAACACAACATCAGAACCGTCAGAGAGATACTGACTGGAGACTGTAATCTACAATTCTACATTCTACCATTTTACAAGTCTCTCTCGAAGACTCTCCTGCATTTACTCAGCCCCGCTCAGTCCGCGGCTCTTCAATTCATAAGGAGTTTATTTTGGTCACCGGAAAGGATCCCGAGACTCTTATTTCACTCGAAACAGTAAAAGAAGACACTACTGTGAAATTTCCGGAAACATTACGTATGTCGTTAGAAGATGAACATTACAGTTTTATATTTCAAAAGAGAGAAAAAAAATTGTGTTGAAAGAAGAGCTTTTCTTGTGGGTCTTCCATTTTTATTTTATTTATTTTTTTTTGGTTTTGAATTCGCACTCTTTTCTCGGATGACTTCCGGGCAAAGAAAGAAATCTTATGAGAAGAAAAAATTGTTTGAAAAAAATGATTGATTCTCTCAAATTTATTTCTAACTTTTATCGTTTTTTTTTATCACGTCAGACTCTCCGACATATGAAATTCTGAATACAAAAAATTACAAAAATGCAACTGAAACTATTTTACTACTTAAGATTCAGATAATCTTTTCCAAGTAGTATGCATTAACAACTGAATTAGCAAAGTAATCATTTACCGCTAATGCACGTCATTTACAAGTTAATGTTCTTCATATGTTAACTCGGTCACACTAAGTCATAACCTTTTCTATTAATAGGAATCTCAATGTTCAAGAAAGAACATTATTTTTTGTTGTTTTTGTAAAACAATCTGGAATTTTTTTTAAATGACTACTTATTATTGCCCATTTATTATTTTATACTGATCCCTCTTTACTCTTCATCTGCAATTGAGTGAAATCTCTTCTTCCAAAAGAAATTTTAAAAACGACACGTGTCGTTTGACAAGTGTCTTGACGTCAACAATTCGCGCCTGCTTTATTACAGCAATTTTATAATTAATTTGAATTGTACTGATTTTAATTAGAGACCTTTTTAGTCATTTAATCATTTAAATGAATATCTTTCAAAAGTATATGTATCTGAAAATTTCACACTAATGAAGACACTCACTCGTATATAATTAGAAAGTGGCTACGAAGGGAGGACGCATTTCGCTAAACGACGACGAAAGACGCACCGGTGAACTCAAAAATATATGGTAACACACTTAAAAAATTCTTTACAACCTTTAAACGAATCAGGGACGTGTTTTAAATAGCACTTGACAATTTGACATGTATGAACTTACCCTCGGCGTCTGCCATGTTAGTTGTTACGGAAGCCGATGGTTGTTATGACAACCTAATGTCGAAACACGCAGAATTCGCAAGATTATCGGTTAAATTACTTATAATTATTTTCCAAAAATTACAACTCAAATGAAAGTAACAAAATAAGAATAACAAATTTTTTTAACATCCAGTCTTCCTAATTTTTCTATACTTTTTTGGAATTTTCAACTTCTAATTTCTGATTCTCATATTTTCTCTACTTCTGATATTTTCTAAATTTAAAATACAAAGTAGAAAATTTTTGGTATTCATGAAGTTTGATTTATACAATTTAGGTTCTCCACTTAAATCAATTACATGAAAAAGTAGTAAATTCTGCGACAAAATTTGAAACTTAATACAGGTCCCTTTAAAAAAAAAATCTCGGTCGCTTGCCGGCGTTTTTCCAATTTTCGTAATTAAAAAATTTTCATATGCCCCTTGCATAACTTTCTGTACCTTTTAAAAACAATTAGATTTTTTATATATCAAGTCTGAAGAGATTCACGGAAATCGTTTCTTGAACTTTACCCGAAACCCTCCAAGGGTTGATAAAAACCCCTCAAGCCCTCGTTTCTATATCAACCATTTTTTGAATCTGTCATTGTTTTATCGATTTCTATGAATGTGGTTGCAATGCTTCCTTTAATCTTCGATGATGTACTCGACCCTAGACAATAATCATAATAATCAATGTTTATACGTTCCACATACTTTTTTTAATAAAAATATACGCATAACGAAGTTTAAGTATCCACCAACGCATAATTTATTATTCAAGACTTTGTACGAGTCACGCATATAATATTTAATTGAGATCGCTTGCATTTCATTCTTTGCGAAGCAAAAAATAGTTCAAGATAATTTTTTGTTGACATTATTTATAATTGTGCACTTATTCAAAGAGAATGTGGTTCATCGTCAATTTAAAATCAATCAAATTTTAATTAATGGTTGATTTTTGAAAAAAAAGGTATAAATAAAGTCAAGTAATAAACTTTCAAATAAATTAAAAAAGATCTACTCAAATAAAAGTACGTTTTCTCATTTGTATTTCTGATCTTTCATGTTTCCTAAAAATACTGAATTAATCCCAGATCAATTTGGTAATTTGATACGATTAGAGTGTAGGTGTCAATTATTCAAAAATTCATGTTAGTTTCAGAATGTTATGTCACAACTCTGTCAGAAGTCCTCGTCAAAAATCTGATAATGTAGTCATATGTTTCCGTTTTAGGAAAGATAATGTGCCATATGATATGTGATCATATCTGGATTATATTTAATAAAAATATACAGATATAATCAGATAGATATTAAATAAGAACATTTGATCTTACTATATTTATTTCTTTGTACTTTTAAATAGTCTTAAACAGTCTTTAGACTTGAAATATTATAGCTTTAAAATTTAAGAGAGTTGACACTACAATTTATTAAATATGAACCCGTTTTTTGATGCACATTATTTATATAGCTAGTGGTCCAGATAAAGAGAAAGTTTCCAGTTCCTTTTGTCAGTCTGTAAGCATTATAAATTTTTATTTTATACTTTTCATTTTTATTCTAAGTAAAAAAAAATTATATAACTTCTTTCATTTTTAATATCGTTTTCAGATTTCACTAGAATAAGGTATCGGAATATTTAATTAATTTTCAAATTCATAATTAAAATCTAAGTCCCTGAAAATACGCTACTGGCCAGTTTGAAATACAATAAAGAAGATATCACATCGTTTCAAAAGTAAGGACCGCTTGCGCAGCAGGTCAGGTCGAGGCTAAATCCAACTACGTGCCGATAATTACACCTATTATTATCATAAACCGTGCAAAAAATTGCAAGGGCATGTGAAATAAACAAGTGTATTCCTAATACGTGGTTAAGATGTTAAATTCTTGGTGTAAACGACTTCTCTCTTCTATTCACACTCAGGTAAATTAAATTTCAATACTGTCCTCTAGTTTCTTATAATAAATATATTATGTAACTAGTAGGTTACTCACTATAAAATGCAAGTGAGATCAGGTAAAATATGCGTATAAAAATAAAAATACTTTTTGTATTTATTACTACATGCCCTTTGCTCTCACGAAAGAAGCAGAGCGATCAAGAGCGACAAAGAGCGATTGATAAAGTTCGGTTAAGTTCGGCACCGTAAAAACCAACAAGATTTCAACCAATGCGAGTATTTGTTACTACGAGACAAAGAAATTTTACTGGTAGAAATGGATCTCTGACGGAAAATCATTTGAATTTCGCGCGCTTCGAAAATTTTCGGAGAATAGACGGAGATGACCAACCGTTACCGAGTAGTTTATGGCGGCTAATTTAAAAATTACAGATTTTTAAATACGTTGAAATTCAATGTTACAGGTAGGAGGATCTATTAATAGGACAGTATCAACGAGTAGGACATTGTCTTCCCAGGAAAAATATTTAGAAACAAGGGAAAGTGATGGGGTGAGTGATTAAAGTGTTAATCCAATGAAGCAATAATTGTCAATAACGATTAATTTGAAACAGTGATGGTCTGTTTTCTCAATTAAAATATAATTTGACTTGGTAATCCTATC
>JAUEJJ010000047.1:1721061-1736518 GCA_032164275.1 Synergus coniferae
TTATCAATAAAAAAGAAATACTTCTGTAAACCCTACACTTCAGTTTTAATCAAATTCTGTAAATAGACACAATGGTTATTTTTTTATATCGTTTTATAGGTGAGAACAATAACACTCAACCATGAGAAGTCGCGGAACGCTCTATCTTTAGAAATGATAAATTTATTGTTATACAATATCTCCAGAGATTCGGATAATCATGAACTTCGTTCTATTGTCATTAAAGCTGCGCCTGGAAAAGTATTTTCTGCAGGGCACAATCTTAAAGAACTGGTAAATTTGAAAATCTAATTTTTTATTTTTGAAAAAGGACTATTACCCCTTACCCGGGCACATTTTTAAGAAAAACTTGTTTTTGAAACTCATAAAAACGTTTATAAACGTTAATTGTAACAATTGTAATATCCAAAAATGAAAATGTTACGTTATCACAGAGACATTATTACTTACATCATTTAGACATCGAAGGCTGGAAGCAGACACCACCAATCAGTTTTCGAAACTTGCGAACTTGTTATGAAGGAAATTATGCAAAGTCCTGTACCTGTGATTGCTGCAGTTGATGGTTTGGCAGCTGCAGCTGGATGTCAATTAGTGGCAGCGTGTGATATTGCGATTTGCACCGAGAAAAGTAGTTTTTCGACTCCTGGGTATGACGATTCTAAAAAAAAAATTCTATTAGAACAGAAAATATAAACTCTAGGATAATGAAATATTAATATTTATTTCTAGCGCAAATTTTGGAATATTTTGTTCCACTCCAGGCATTCCTCTGGTTCGAAATGTTTCTAGAAAAGTAGCATCTCACATGCTATTTACCGGCTTTCCAATTTCTGCGAAGGAAGCTTATGAAGCAGGACTTGTCAGCAAAGTTGTCCCTAACGACAAACTTGGTAAAATTCTATAAAATTGAATTCTTTTGATTAAAAAACTATTTCAAGAAAGTAAAGTTATTAACTTAATTTATTTTTTTAGAGGAAGAAATTCAGAACATTACAAGTGCCATCAATTCAAAAAGTCGATCTGTTATCCGCCTTGGCAAAAGATTTTTGTACGAACAAATAGACCTTGATATAGAGACAGCTTATTCTCTTGGGACCGAAATTATGGTTGGAAATTTAAAGCTAAAAGACGCTCAAGAGGGAATTAAAGGGTTCGTTGAAAAACGCAAACCTATGTGGACACATGACTACAAGATAGAAGACTGATGTCAAAAAAAAAAAAAGAAAAAAATCTAATAATTAAGACAAGCACCCCTTATGGAAAAAAACAATGTGTTTAAATTATTATTTTCTAAAAATCTAATATATTTTACGATACACACTTGATTGTAAATATTCTTATACCACAATTTATTATAAATCCTCCTTGTAATTTATTAAATATTTCCCTCGTTTATCAAAAGCTATATTATTTTTTTCTAGTGCCACAAATATGCTCTTTTTCAAGTTCAATCAAACGGACTGCCATTGTCAAGAAGAACTTTCAATACAAAGTTTAGTCGAACAAATACATAACTTATGAAAATCACATTATCAGAGAGAAGCTTGGTCTGAAAAAAGAACATGCCTTACTGATAACCCCACGCATAAAGAAAAATATTTATTTTTAAATATCTGATATAGGGTACCAAGAAATGTTAAATAAACAATACAAAAATCAAAATTATTCAAAAAATCTTAAATGACATCCCTGAGATTAAAAATTTTTTAAGATCCACTGAGAAAATGATTTTCGTCTTGATTTTAAGCACTTTTATATATTTTTCTTACTTTATTTTTCAACAAATAATATTGACTCAAAGATAACTTAGTTGAATATAATTGTTGTTAACCAGATGCAAACTCTATTTTAAAATGACTTGAACCCTATTTTATTTTGAGTAATGTACACGTGCTGAAGATAATAGAATATTTCTGAGCAAAGTATAATGTATTAAAATTGATTGTTCAATAAGTTTTGCAAGAATCTCATTCTTCTGCTATTGAGTATTTTATTCTTATAAACTGAAATACAATGTCGCGGTGTCAAAAGTCAAATGAAATTTTTGTTGGTTGATTTCAAAATGAATTATGCACTGGATCGATAATGACGGAGCGGCGCAAATTACATATTTGATAACCAAGAAAAGTAGATCACGAACGTAATTAGTCTGATTAAGACAATAAATTACGCTGACACTGTGGTTAGACAACTGTTAATGCAGATTGGATGAAAAAATTTGAGAAACGTTTACAGTAAAATGATAAAGGAAGAAGTACTTCGAACCTGTCTGAGGTCAGAAAACTGTACTGCTTTAGTTACTTCTATTGTAAATGATTTAATTTAATAAAGAGATTTTGCGTAAATAAATATTTTTAATTAAAAAGTATTTGGATATAAGTGAACAAAGTATGTTAAGATACAAAATTCTGTTTGGGAGTATTCGATTCCAAGTTCTTTTCTCTGCAATACTTATAAATTCTCTTATCTTTTCGAAATTAAAACTGAATATTTTTTAGGAGTCATCCATCAAGAAAAAAGATTGTTAAAAAATTAAAAAAGCTTAATTGCTAATACTATGTTTCTGTCGTTATCAGGTGATATCGCACTATGAGTGGTCCAGGGACGTCTTACGATAAATCATAAGCTGATATTTTAATTAAAATATCATACTTGGGGAAACTTAACTACTTTTTACATATTTTTTAATTCAATTTACCTACAATTAGAATTGCAAAACATTTTTGAAGGATTTTAAATAAAAGAATTTAATAATTTTGAAAAGTCCCTTAAATTTTATCACAGTCATAATCAAAAATCCCTGGTCAGGTCAGAACGACCTTTCTCTGGTGGTTAGTAGTTTGAACCCAATAAATTCATCAGTTTCATTTCCCGGGTCTCAGAAAAATCTTAACAATCCAAATAATTATATTGTAATAGAGAACGATTATTGGCTTAAATCCCAAGCTGACAATAAAAGTAGTTTAAAGGATGTAATTCTTTTTTTGTTACAAACTTCTTATCAGTCCCTGCAATAACGAATCAGTGCTTCATGGATTTCCTAAACACTACGATAAAATGAGAATAATTGCGTATAGCTTCTCCGAATATAGAAAGTTGTCGGGACTCCCTGCGAACTTTTGGAGCTAGATAATGGTATCAAAATGATGATAAGGTCATCTTTGACGTCGATGACTTCATGTAGTATAACACAAGAATTAAGCTTGGTGTCTGGTAATATTCAGTAACCCTTTCTTCACAGTTCTCTGATATTTTTCACGTCACACTTCAGAGATGAGAAATTCCTCGACGAGAATTGAACGACGGACTCATAAAACAGAAATCTCCCTCACTACGTGCCAGTTCGCAGACAGTGTTCTCTCTGAGTAGCAAGCAAACCTGAAAACAGTGCTCAACAAACTGAGTGATTTAGTCTTGAAGAATATTTGACTGTTGAGTTGAAAAAATAGCTATAGTGATTTTTAAAAGCTCGATAACGAACTTTTAGAATTTTGTGGAACGTTGGATTCTTTTATTACTGAAAAATACGAATCGAATGAGGCTAAGAAGAAGAGGCAAAGCTCATTGCCTGGGTAAAGAAGCCGAAGCTGATCTTGGCGAGAAGGTTGAGAAAAGGAACGTTAGGAGATATACAAGAAGACAAATTTTGGAACTACTATTTGAAAATTGCTTCGGTTAGTCATGCTTCTATTCAGCAATGCATAAATAGTCTATTATAATATATTATAAGTTCTCGTATATTTAAATTATAAAAATTAAAGAAATTACGTTTTATCATTCTCTATTTACCCGTTTTGTTTTATATATTTATATTATTAAGTGCAGACTGGTGAGGAAAACAAAAAAACTAAAAAAAAAAAATACTTATAGAATAAATAAAATTATATGATTTTTCCTCAAATCAGTGAAATAAATTTTATAAGTGACTCTTCAAATTATGACAGCTTAAGATTTATATATTTGATTGTTCAAGGAATTGATTTAAAAAATATATTTTTTTGGAAGTAGAAAAAAAATATTTTTTTTTTTAAATAAAATAAACAAAATTCTACTTATAACTTCAGGCTGCAACAAAATGTCTGCTATACCTCAGGGAGCTTTTGCTGCTCGTAAAGTACGTCAAAATAATAATCGACTGACTTTAGCATCGAAGGTAGAAAAAAAAGATGAAGGGAAAACTCATTTCTACCCGAAATCTCCGCCAGAAGGTAAAAGAACATTTAAATTTAAATTTACAGTCGCATTTACCTATGAAAGTCGTAAAGTTTTAGTACTCTGATTAAATTATATTAGCTTATATAGTGGCTATAAATATTATCAACAAAAAGAAGAGTTTTTTCTGGTAATACATAATATAATTGCAAGAAAAATAATTATCTAAATAAAATAACGTGGAATAAAAGCAATGCCACTTTCTTACAAAGTTATGATAATAATTTCTGACTTTCGAATTTATCCCATACTTCTATAAACATTCTAAACCAAATTTAAATTTAAAGAACTAATATTTAATAAAAATTTCTTTCAGGAATGGAGTTGACACCATTGCAATACAACAGCAAGTTGATGAACAGCATTTGGGGATTATACAATCGTTACTCTGTGCATAATTTCAAAAAAATTATTGATGCTAACGAAGGGGTTTTTTCGGCGGCTTGGGGGGTTGTTTTGGAAAACAATTCCCCTACTACGGTCTTAGTTAATAAGGTCGCCGTAAAAAAACCTCAGATTCTTGGGAATGAAAAATGGTATTAAAGTTGTAGACTGTACAGTTAAACAAAAAAATAAGGTATCGAGTTTTGCGAGAAGTATATCAATTAAAGAAAAAGACACGATTCTCCGCTTTTATATAAAGACTGTAGCCTAACGATATCTTTAACAAGTTTTACTTATATATGTTCATGACCAAAATCTGACGAATAAAGACTTGAGAAAAATTTGTTTTATTTCTATTGTTCCCTTCTTGATAAAAATATGAAAGAAGCACACAATTATTTAAGAAATAGTGTACTAAATTGGGAGAAAAATGTAATATATTCGTGAATTCAATGACACTTTTCTACTTGAAAAATGAAAGGACATTCCAAGAATTGTTATACGAAAAACCATGAAGAATAGACACTTTGAATAGAATAGACATTTATTGAATAGAATAATAGACATTTCGCGAAAAACTTTACGAAATGTTATTAAAAACCTCTAAATTACGTTTCGAAATTCACTGCACGATATATGATTACATTACGAAAATTAAGTTCCTTTTTCTATTCCTTTGTATGTTCATATTCCTTGATCTTTAATATATAATAGGTAAATGTAATAAATGTAATAAATTAAGGAATAAATGAAGTGGAAAAAATATAATGTTAGGTTATATTCTTTTCCTATGTATTTTAAGAAAGAGTAAGTAGTAAATGACTCACCACTTAATGACCTTGTTTCATGACTGACAGATTAATCAGTTATTGTTGCAACGAATTTTGTCATTTTAAATAAATAAAACATACTTTAAAATATAAAAATTATGTACGCACAAAAGTACACACCAAAAATCAGTTACAATTCGAAAAAATTCGACTGAATTCGAAGCCGGCTTCGTAACCGGAAATAGGCAGTGTTTATAGTTGGCTGCCTACGCGCGCATCGCGTGGTGGCTTATAGAGAAATTCTACCATTGGCTGTAATGTGGCGCGCGATTCAAACTCGAATTAAATTAATTCGATTTTGAATCACGCGCCAAATTTTAACCAATGGTAGAATTTTTCCAGTGTGAAGCTAAAATGCGATGCGCGCGCAGGGAGCCTAATGCGCGCCAAATTTTAACCAATAGCATCGATGGCGCGACCTTACATGCGACCTTGAAATCGCGCGCGCAGATTCGATTTTCAAGAAAGAAAGAGCTTCCGCTCTAAACAACCACTTTGTTCACGACCATTCGTGACAGATCACAGGACACAGACCTGGACAGACTCCTGACGCTCCTGACTCCTGACTCACAACTCACAAGTCACAGACCTGGACAGACCGGCAAAATGGACGATATAGTAGCACGGATGCCCGATCATGTTTTAGAAGTGATATTTTCATATTTGGATCTACACTGTATGAGAAATTGTTCTTTAGTGTGTAAAAACTGGTACAGAATTCTCAATGACGAAAATAACGACGTGTGGCGAATGCACTGCATCAGAAAATTAGCACAAGAAGTGCTCAGTTCAGACTTGCTGTCATCTGTCCCGACATACAAAGCCAAGTTACGAGCATTTTATCACGCCTGGAATCCAAATGATTGTTCGCGGAACATTTTCATCAAACCCAACGGATTTACTCTGCACAGGTAGGTACTAAATTTACTTAATTTCTTGCTGAAATGTCAAGTGCAGCTTTCTAGAAAATAACAACCCTCACATCGTTTTCATTGAATAGGGAAGGAAATGTCATCAGATGACTACATAATTTCAATTATGTCCATATTTTTCAAACAAATTCCAATAATTTTTCAGAAATCCAGTGGCACAAAGTACAGACGCGTGTAGGGGTAAAATAGGATTCCGGCATGGAAGACATGCATGGGAAGTAATTTGGGAAGGACCTTTGGGAACAGTCGCAGTCATAGGAATAGCAACAAAAGAAGCACCCCTTTTGTGCCACGGGTATGTAGCACTTCTGGGTTCTGATGAACACTCATGGGGTTGGAATCTCGTAGATAATCACCTATTGCACAATGGAGATGCGCAAGGAAACTATCCTCTACTCAACAATGCTCCAAAGTATCAAGTAAACTATCTTTCCAATAGTTTACAAACTTAAATAAGAAATTTGCATTGTTTCCACTAACTGAAGAAAATTTCTCTCTAACTCACAGGTTGGTGAAAGAATTAGAGTAATTTTAGACTGCGACGACAACACGCTCTCTTTTGAAAAAAATTACGAATTCCTAGGGGTAGCGTTTCGAGGTAAAAGAAAAAAAATCATTTTCTAAATGACTTTGATTCTATTTTACTAAATAATTGAATTTATTTTTTAAGGACTTCCGGATAAAAGATTGTATCCTTCAGTCTCGGCTGTCTATGGAAATACGGAAGTTTCGATGGTATATTTAGGACCGCCCTTGGATGGGTAACATTGTGGAAATGGCAGTATCATAGACTTAAAAAATCCCTGATCGATGCCACATCCACGACCCGAAATCTACGTTTAAGTAGAATTTTTACATTGAGAATGTTCTGACGATTTCTTTTCCGATCAAAAGAGGAAAAAGAAAAGGCATTGTTGTATAAATCGACAAAGTTTTTGGCCGATGTTGTACATAGGCTATGACTCATTTAGATAATAAGATTATGTTTACTTAAAGTCAAAGGCTTTAAGGCCAAAAGTACTGAACTTAAGTACTGTTATTTCTCTCCTACGCCCGTTTCGCTTTTCAGTTACTGAATACTTGTACTCCATATGCAATAACGCAGAACTAGTCTACAAGTACTAAATTAATCTGTTGATATGCGACTTGCATTTAATAATACCAATAGAATTTTGACATTGATTTAATATAGTGAGCGTGCAAAATACATTCCTAAATGAGGCCACATCGCGTATTACTCGTGTATTTACGTGCTTAAGAAAGTCGATTGAGAGAGAATAATATTCTGTGAAAATTTGTGTCCACTAGTCATGCTTCAAAAAATGTCCCTGATTTTTTATAATTAAGTGACATTTTATCTCCAGCTTGGTATTTAAAATACCGCTCAGTTCTTCCTTTTTCTTGTCAAATATTCCGTCAAATGTATTTATAGTAATGTCGCAAAATACTTTTTCTTTTGATTTATGAAAAAGATTTAATGTAACTAATATCCAGATTGTATATTACAATCTGGTAAAACACTACCTAGAGTAGGAATATTTTTACGAGATATTCATGTAGAATCCATGGTAACGAAAGATAGCAGATGAGATGCTTTTAATGTACATACATTTTTCTATTATTGTATTTATCACGTGTAGGTTTCATCGATTATTTTTTCTAAACTTTTGTACAGAATTGTGTACATAGCAATTATAAATATTTCTGAAATAAACTTTGTTTCATACACGATTGCGGCTTTTATTTTATTATTTAAAACAGCATAAATTCCGAATAAGTTGGAATGGAAATGAAGGGAGAATTAAGTGACAAAACTTTAATTGAACAATAACTGAAGATAATTCAACTATAGAGAGATGAACAATTTCTCAACTTATCTCTCCACAATATCTCATTTTATTTTGTTTACATTTGCTTGTAAGATCTTTTGATTGCGGTTAAATGTAACTTTAACACGTATAATAGTATGCATAGTGAAATACAATAAAATATTTGCAATACTAACTGAATAGCATTTGGTGTTGATTTCAAAAATGGGTATCTTAAAATTTTACATTAAGTTTCGTTAAAAACGAAGAAGCTTTGAATATCCAAATTGAAATATGGAAGTTATGAAATCCAAAGAATCAAAAAATTAAAACAGACATTAATTTGAAAAAAAATCTACTTTTTTCTAGATACAAACAAAATCTTGCATTGACATGTGTTTATAAAAGAAAGTAAAAAAATTTTATAAATACTAAATAACATGGACTTATCATTTTTTGAGAGAAAAATAGTGCCATAAATTATTGATTATTCTTGTCGCTTATTTTGTATGGAAGGTTTACCTAATACTTTCAAAACAGAGAATGACAAGAAAATAAATTAATGATTAAAAGGAGTGGAATGAATAATAAAATCTGTGTAAGGAACTTTCCTTTAAATGCTAAATATGATAATTAATTATCATAATTATATTAAATGTCATTCATCATTGTTCCCGTAGATCACTTCTTCTAGACAATATAAAAAGACTCTGACCAGATTTTATAGAGCTTTATCTTTAATTTGTACAGGCTATGTGAATGACTAGGACTTATTTTCATAGAATAATGCTTGCTTTACAGATCCAATTCTTCATTTAAATAAAATCTCGTTTTCTTTTTCTCATAAACTAAATTTTGGAAAATCTTTATAGTTTCAAAAGTTGATTGTATGGCTTAATATAGTTCAATTCTAAGTCTATTAGAAGATTTTATCTTAAAAAATACTTTTTCTTTATACTGTTTTTCTTACACTTTTATAATAATTTCATCTTTATACTGATTTTTCTCTTTGAAATTGTGTATTATTTACACATGAAAGTCACTTATCTCAAATAAGCATAAAGTGATTTGAAATGCCGTAGAAGTTGTCAGAGTTTCTTGTATTTTCTAATCCATCTCTTCCTCAAATGGAAGAAGCGTTAAAAAAATATTTTTCAGCCGAGAAAGACTAGCGAATTCTACAATCTTGGGCATTTGATGATTATAGATTTAGGAATCACAGAGGGCTGAAAATTTATAATTCGATTCAATTAGTTTAAATAAATTTTGAATTCTACTGTGAGTTAGAATTAATCCACATGTGTGCGTCCGTTAACGTAGCCATCGGAAATCGGCTGAGCCCCTACTTTGTCGGAAATCACTCCCTGTCTCGAAAATGGGTGATCGAGTGTTGGCTTGATTTTCGTAACAGGGAACTTAGTCAGGAAAAAGTTCGCTGCGAGGCAAAATAATTTGCCCAAAAGGGGACACAGTAGAGATTGATGCGCAGTTGCCCAGAGACGGTAGTTTTGACCTTCGAATGGGTCCAGAAGTGCTGGACACAGCATGTGGTTCAAGTTTACTTGCACAGGCTTGACAAACAAATTAACATTAGACACAGGCAAAAATAGAAACAATTATAAACTGTTTTTATAATTAGGATAACCAATAGATAGACAACCGGACTAAGTCAATATTTTAACTGCTAAAGTTTTCAATTCAGTAATTTATTACTGAAAGTATTGATTAATCCGATGTTTCAAAGTTTAAAGCAATTTCTAATTTCAGAAAATACTATTACTTTTGGAAATAAAAATCAATTAAACTTACCAGTGCAACTGCTTGAAGAATCCAAAAATGGTACACAAGGTTCAGTCCGTAACTGAATACTGCCCAACTCAAATCTGTGAGAGGTTCGACGTTATAAGCTCCTGAAATTGCATGAAAAAGAAAAATATGATTAATACTTTAGTAAAATGTATCACGAGAAAAAATTAACATTATTTTACCTCCGAGCCTCAACAGATAATAGGGAATTACGACCATCAAACCATGCTGAATGTAGTAGCAGGCTTTATCAGCAAAAATCTGAAAGAATTGTAATCACCATTTTTATATTTCTTTAAGATGAATGCGTAGCTTTTCATTTGAAATTTAAAGGTTGAAAACTTACGTATCGAGATTCAGTTTCTGGAAATACATAGGCTAGTAAGGGTCCATTTAGATAATTCATTTGCACCCTAAAAACCGCCGTCACCATCGGACTGGGATCTGCTGCTAATAAGTACAGCTGAAAAGTGAAAATAAGTTTTTCAATGTTTTCATAGTTTTCTTTTTATAAAAACGGTTAATTTTATAGTACATTATTTAAGAAGAACGAATAGTGATAAACAATAATTTATCATTTTTCCTTGGATAATTAAGTAAACGATGTGCTTAAAATAATAATAATTGAAGTAATTAATTGAGTTTGAATAAAATGACATTTTAATTAATCCACTCACCTGGGCGATTGTATGGATGTGACAAGGATTCATAAAATAAATAAATGTTCGACTAGTCAATTTAAAACCTATTTCCATACCCAACACGAGAGACATAATAATTAATAGAACCCTTTTCCCTACTCTATCTTGATTGACGTAGGGCATTGGCTTGGGCAATTTAATTCGTTTGTAGCCCCATGAGAGGCAAAATATAATGAATATTGATACACAGAAGGTTTCAATTATTCTTCGCTTAGGGCTCATGTAATTGGCACATTCTGGTCCTGAATTGCGGGGAATTGAACTATTCACCCCGTCGTATGCCCATTCCAACATTTCTGCAATGTTTAAGTTAAAATAATAAATACATAAACTTCTTTTAAGATACATGCTAAAAATAAATCCAAAATTTAGAATAGAACACGTATAAATCGTAAAATAATAAGTTAAAATAAAAAAATTTAACACCTTATATTTTTTAATTAAATAAAATTGATACACACAGCACTTGCATTGTAAAAAAAGAATAGGTACTACTGTACTACTGTATTTTTGCTTAGAAACCAAGAACGAAATGTGACTCGATTCTGTATCATTGAAAAAAGAATAGGTACTATTTTTATTTAGATACGAAGCACGAAATGTCACTCACTCAATTTTGCTTTGAAAAAATATAAAGCTTATAATTAATAGCTTCGTTTTGAATACAACATTGTAAGTTTTTCCTCTTCAATCTACTAGAAAAGAAACACACAGGAAAACACTTAACGAGATAATAAAAGCACCGGACGTATAATTAAGTTACATAATAGGTTTGAAAAGCACTTTTGACACTTCGTGATAAGTAACAATCATGCCTACAAATAAATGGCACCAAAACAAAAAAATTGCAAGAAATTTGAAGCAAAAATTAACAATAGTGGGTCAATAATTGACATATTGACAAATAGTTGATAGGTTAGATGCTTAAAAAGGTCTAAAAAAAACTCATATTCACCTTAGCAGTTTTGGAAAATGATGTCACAACGAAAAATAATTGCTGAACTTTGAGAAAAATAGGTCGCCACCTTTTGTATAATTCAAAAAAGGCTTTTTATTCCAGATATACTGGACCTTTCTGAACTCAATGTCAGATTGACATTAGCCTCGCCTGCCAAAATATACCGCGAACTATGCGCGAGGTCGAAGGTCGTCGTTGTACAATATCATACCAACAGTATACAGACTACTATCGTGTGGCGGAAATTCATCGATGAGTCAAGCTAGCGACTAAAATCAATGTAATATTACGATTTCTAAACATGCAAAATATCAATTTTCGCTTCTTTATGGAAAATCGAAACTTTAATTACACATCACTTGTTTCTCAAACAAAATTTAATGCATTTCACGTCCTTCGCAACCCCAAGGTAAGAAATCGCGGCATTTTTAAATTTTTCGAATGACTGACTTCTGAAGCTAGTCATAAAACTTTTTTTTTATATCATTAAAAGTACATATACAAATTTGTCTAAATTCTAAATTACAATTACAAAAATAAAATACATTTGAGGTATGTAATGAGATATTTTAAGGATTAAGTTTTACTTAAGAAGTAAGCAAGTAACACTTAATATTATGGATTCCTATATAATTATAGTTGATTAAATTCCAATATATATATTTAATTACGTGATTTTAACCTTAGACATAAGTTTTCGGTTAGAAAATTATTAAACGAATTTCTTTTGTAAAAGTTGTAAAGATTTTTCTCTCAAAAAAACCCAATTTTCGGTATATTTATAATTTTATGGATAATTGTATGTAACATTTTTTAAGGCTTCACGAAAAATTCATGCTTAATTGAAAAATGGGTGTGGAACTTCAAAAATCAATAGCTCTAGTATCGGCGTTATTATTTATGGAATATTTCAAGGTTATTCGGACTTTTACAAACAGGTTATTATAAACATTTAACATTTGAAGTTCTAAAAATGTGGTTTAACAGAGAAAATTTATTTTTTTTTTTTTTCTTTGAAGGTGGAGCAATATACTCAGTCTTTAGCCTATTGATAGGCCCAGGAGTCTATTAAGGAACATAGAATTCAAGTCAAAAAAAAGTATCAAAATTTTTTCTCAAGTGATAAATAAGAAAGAGGTAAGATTATACAATGTAATTAAAATTCAATAAAAAATTATTCAATTGATGGACCTTTATAAATGCACTTTAACGTTTGACTAAAGTAATAATAGACAGTTTTTTTATTGACTTTCCAATTGTTTATTCCAGTAATTATTACAACAGGGATAATAAATTTATTATCGATATTGAAGCGACATCATGAATATGACACAGGTAGTTTAATTGAAAAGTAGTATTTACTTTAATTTCACTTCAATATATACATACTTTTGCGAAAAGTCCACATTTGGCCATTGGATGACTTTCATTCGCTCGACTCAGTCAGTCTTATGATGATTAATTGATTACTTATAAAGCAGGATATACACAATTTAATTTACTGAAAAAAGCCACACCAAACAATTAGTTCCTAATCTATATCACAAGTCAAATTGATTTCGATAGACTGTTGAATCAAGTGAATTAGGATCACCCGGAATTCCGGAGAAATCAAAGGCCGGCTTACGGAATTTTCGGGTTCAAACTCAAAGCTTGTCATTATAAAATGCACAAAAAAAATAACTGAAAGAATCTGAACGCTTCACAGAAGAAACTTTACTTTTACAGACAATTCGTGTGTTTCAATCATCAGTATAGCTAATAAAAAATTCTTTAATTTAATATGTAATTAACAAAGATTCACACAAAATTATTGATAAAAACTTCCAAGTAACTCAAAAAACGATACAAAACTTTGTGAACAAACACTCAAAGGCTAAAATCACAGAATGGGAATGTTCGAAATACACGAGTGTTTAAAGATATGTCAGGTGCAGTTTCTTCTGCGAGTGCGAACGTCACTTTTCTCTCCTATGTATGCATAATAGCAATACATCTTACGTATATCATTATTAACTCGTGTTTTGAAATGTAGCCAATCTATTTTGCCATTTTCATGGCACCTTTCCATAAAAAAATTCTGAATATACTTTTCAGTTTCGAGAAATTCAGAGAAATTTTGTCAAGCTTTTACCTTCAAAAATTGCAAAAATATTGAAAGATATACACTTTTTCACAAAGATTGTAAAAGCTGCAAAATGTCCCTGTGTTTCTAAAATTAAGGGAGAAACGCTAATAATGTGAGTTTAAATTTTGCCAAATTTCTAATAATGGAAATTCAAGACACGAAGATTTCTCTTTCGGGTGTACAAATGCTCACTAGCCATTAGCTCGCTACGTATGACTAATTAGTAATCACTTCCGCGAGTAAACCACCGACTTACGTGGATTTTTCTTCGGTATTAATTAGGAGTACAAATTATAAAGTGAGTACTGAAAAAATTATGCCCTTATAAAACAAATCTCAAATTATTTCTTAGCAGAGTAACGCCTTTGGGTAAAGTTGAAACATTACTTTGTATAATAATGATATAAAACCTTGAAAAGGGAATTCCCCATTAGAATTACATACTGAGATAGCCACGGGCCTGGGCGCGTCTACGTCCTATCAGGTAGGCTACCAATACTATTACTACTAATGCTGCCAGAGCACATCCAACTGCAATTGGCACCACGTCTGGAGTATCAGTCAAACAATTTTCAGCTAAAAAAAATATATATATATTTATGACTAGCATCATGATACGTTGTGTTGAAAATTAATAATATACAAATTTTGCTATTATCTATATTAAATTGACAATTTATTATACATACCCAGGCCGAAATCAGTGGTTTTGTCAAATCTAAAGGCTTGGAATTGCACATTGCTGAATTGAACTGTTCCAACTTTCACCTTTCCACCATCCTTGGTCAAGTTGAACTTTGGTGGGTTAGCACAACGGTAAGAGTTGCTCAAGCCCGTGTGGAACTCGTCCTGCATGTGCACATACTTAAGCGTAACGTCTAAAAAAAGACAGAACATTATTTAAAGAGATTATTTACCAAATTTACTTTACTTATATATTTTTATATATTTCTTTACTTACTTGACGTGTAGTTGAAATTTGGCAACTCCTGTGGCACAATAGCGAGTTCCAAGCGATGTAGAGTGTATTGCTTGGTCGTATCATTCTTAATGAAGTGAATAGTGAAGGAATCATTATCGTATCCCATAGTTGAATTCCAGGAAAGAATGATGGTTTGTTCATTTGGACCACACATTCCTTTAACCTCTACATTCTTCACAGGCAGGTTTAATTTTTGCGAAACGGTTTTATTCTGCAAGATAAATGAACATAAGTTAGCTAAATATTTTTATACTTAGTTTGGAATAAATATTAAATAGTAAGTAACGTAATAAAAATATAAATGATTGATAAGCTATCTTGAATTTCACATTGCCATCTTATTTGGAAGCATTCTTAATTTATCTTTCCTGACGGAAGGAAGAAGATTACATACATCCGCCGAGATTAAAAAAATTTTAAGCTTCTGATAAAATATGTGTTACAGTTAAAAATGTATAATGAAGATCAAGGTATACCGTATTATTGAAGGGATACATAATCTCGAACTGAACAGCCATTTGAACAACAACGCAAACTTCCTTGGTATCGTTCACGGACCATTTTCCAGTTTCCAGTGGGACTGGAGTTGGTGGAGATTTGGTTGTTGAAGGGCTTATTGGCGTTGTTGTCGCTGCAGTTGTAGTGTTAGGGGAAGTTGTAGTGGTAGGTGAAGTTGTAGTGGTAGGTGAAGTTGTAGTGGTAGGTGAAGTTGT
>JAUEJJ010000047.1:1739689-1760257 GCA_032164275.1 Synergus coniferae
AGATGTGATTAGGGTTGTGAGCAATGAAACGTTGTGAGCAATGAAACGTTGAAACTTTCACTTGAAACTTTCAAATGTTTCACTGTCACATCGGTCACATCGGTCACATCTGATCAACGATTGGTCAAGTTTTCATCAAAGCGGACAAAATTAAGCGGGAAAATTGAACCTGGAAAACAATTCGTTATTTTTTAAGTTAATACATTTGATAAATACTGTAATGATTGTTCGTTTATGATAAAGTAAAGGGTTGCATCGGAGAAGTATTTAAAATAGGATTTATATTAATTTTTGAGAGATTTCTACCAGTTTCTACATATTTTCATAATCCCATAAAAGGACGGACAAAAGATGGTGGCACTAGTATCGCCAGGGCGCGAAAATTTTAATTACGAATAAGCTTCAATTTTATTTTATTTTATATGAAATACATTTTTATGGATTGATTATAATTAATAAATACTTTATGCGTTTCTTATTGTTACATAAGTTACTTAATTTGACTTTAAATCAGTATTTAAATTTTAAATATTAAAATCAACTTCCCTGATTCAATTTTTTATTTTTAGAAACCAATTTTGGAAACTAGGCTTAAAATGAGTTAAATGTCACCTCTGTCAAAAATAAACTTAACCTTACTAAAAAATGTGAAAAAGCATTTTTAAGATGACAAATGCTTGATTAAAGTTTATTTTTGGTTTAGTAATTATTAATTACAATTGTTTTAAGTCATTTGGACAAATATAGACTTTGGAGTAATGGCTGGCTTTGTGGCAAGTTCACCGGGTCCTGTGAGGTTTGTGATGTTATTTAAATATATTTGAAATAAAATTACAAAGTTCAAAATAATGGTTAAAGAATTTAATACCAATGAATATTTGTTAATATGTAGGATATTTATGGGTTTAATTTTAATATTTTAATTTGGTATTTATTACAATTTTAATAGTTACCCTGGAAGAGGAACTACTACTCGTCAAGGAAGTGTCATCGACCTGGACATTGACGTGTTTCTGAAAATTTCCAATTATGAAGACACTGTTAGGCAACTTGATATTTACTACGGAATCGGTAAAAGATTTTAAAAATATTTTTTGCAAATTTTCATTTACTATTCCACAAAATTATGGTGGATATATGCAAAAACTGTTAAGATTCTGTTTGACTGATGATTTTTTTTTTTTTATTATTTTCTAAGAATGGAACTTTACTATAGTCAACTTTTCTTTTAAGAATTAGAATGATAAACCTACATTTTGTACCATCAAATTATAATTAAGTTTGTTTAAGTTTTTGCATATAAAATTATTTAATTACCAAAATTTGCTGTATAGTGAAGAGGCAAATTTTGCAATATCAAAGCTGCATAACAGGATTATTTCCTCAAGTTTCGAATGACAAAGTCGTGGGAAGTGTCAGGGAAAGTATTTATTGTGCAGCATCAATTTGGAGTTTGTATCAAGCATACAGGTAATAAATTAAATCTCTATTCGATAATTAAAAATAAAGAATTTTCTTTTTAAAACATGAATATTTGAAAACTAAGAGTTCAAAGTTCAAACAAAGAGTTCAAAAATAAATATATTTCTTAGGCGGATAGACGACGATAGAGGAAAATCCTACGAATTGGGTCAATCAACAATAAAATGCATGCGAGGAATTTTAGAATGTTGGATGAAACAAGCGAGCAGAATAGAATTATTCAAACGAAATCAATGCGATCGTTTTGCCCTTCACTGCAAATTTCATCTTGATACGGGAAGCGAAATTTTAAAAGACGAAAATTACAATCATCTTCAAGTGAGAAAATATTTTCCTTAAACGTTTAAATTTAAATGTTAAGAATATAATTTTATAAATTTCCATTTAATTATTATAGAAAAAAATATAAACTAAACTAAATCTGTTTTGCAGATAGATGTCGTTTCTCTTTATTTAATTTTTCTGGTTCAAATGATAACCTCGGGTCTCCAAATAATTTACACACAAGACGAGGTAGCTTTTGTACAAAATCTAGTGTATTACGTAGAGAGAGCTTATCGAACTCCAGATTATGGAATGTGGGAAAGAGGAAGTCGTTATAACGACGGAACACCAGAAATTCATGGGAGTTCAATTGGAATGGCGAAAAGTGCCTTAGAAGCAATAAACGGTTGCAATCTTTTCGGAGAAAAGGGAGCTTCTTGGTCTGTGATTTATGTAGATATTGATGCTCATAATCGAAATCGCAGTATTTTTGAAACTATGTTGCCCAGAGAGTCGAGCTCAAAGGTACATAACAAAAAGAAAAACTTACAATTTAATGTAATATTTTATATTTTATTGTATGCTATATATATTTTGAAATTTTATAGAGTGTCGACGCAGCTTTGTTGCCAACGATTTCGTTTCCCGCTTTTGCAACACATGAGGAATTCCTCTATACTGAAACTAAAGCCAATATTGTGAGAAGACTCAAGGGAAATTATGGATTTAAAAGATTCGGAAGAGATGGATTTAAAACTGTTCTAGAAAATCCGGAACGTCGTTATTATAGACCCGGGGAAATTAAAGTAATTAGTTCAATAAACGCAATTACTTTGAAAATGTTTGATAACTTGTCGACTAATTAGAAATTTTCATTTTTAGGAGTTCGACAATATCGAATGCGAATGGCCATTATTTTATATTTTCATGATAATAGACGGAGTCTTTAAATCTCTTCCTGAGCAAGTAGAAGAGTACCAGAATTTATTGAAACCGCGACTTATCAAGGATCTAAATGGAGGCATTTGTCCTTTATACCTATTTACTTTAATTTAATTTTGCAAAAAGTTTAATTTCCATTTTTTTTAAATAGATCCAATCGTTCCGATGTATTTTTACGTCCCAGAAGAGCATCTCGAACAAGAGAAGAACGAACCAGGAAGCACAATAAGAGTTCCTAGTATTGAATCGAGAAAATCACGCAAAACCTCGATAGAATATGAAGGACCTCATATTTATCTTTGGAATCAGGCGATGTTTATAATAGCTCAGTTACTTACAGCAAATCTTCTTCATATCAACGAACTTGACCCGATTCGTCGTTATCTTCCTTCTTATAACAGACCGAGAAGAGCTGGAAGATATTCTGCTTTCCAGGTAGATCTAAAGGAAAAAAAAAAGAATTTATTTATTCCAAGTCTTTAAACTAATTAAGTTTTAGCAAATTAATTGTCGTCTTATAATTGAACGTCTTCTTTTCTTATCTTTCATGCAGGCAAAGCCGAGCAGCGTAAGTAAATCTTCGAATACAGCACTCAACATGTATTATTGCATTCAATTTGTATTAACTAGATATTTTTTTGATGACTTGCATGAATTTAGGAAATAGAGTACTAAAAATTGAATTAGTCGCCTTTTGGTTTTTAATAGAATAGAATGAAACTTTCTCTTTTAATTAACTACTCTCCTATTTTGGTATTTTTAATCTCACTTTCCATTTAATATTTTATATTCGTATTTTAATATACAGCCTGTTACTAAAGTTAGGTGTTTATTTTCTTTTTTTCTAGAAAATAATTTTCTACTGAAATGACTTTGCCTGCAAATAAGTTTCAAAATCCCTAAAGAATTTAGATTTAGATCGCATGATGTTTTCGTGTAAGTTGTAGACATTGGAAGACATTTTCACAGTTTGTAAGAGCAGGACATTTTTCTTATCTTTTTTTAAACATTTTTTTATAGGGAACTCATACGGATCTTGTAGTTCAAATTGTTTTGATAGCAGAGTCTATGAGACTTCAGGCCATGATGGCAACTTACGGAATTCAAACTCAAACGCCCCACGAAGTGGAACCGGTCCAAATTTTATCTTCTTCTCAGTTGGTAAAAGTTTATCAGAAACTTGGTATTAATTCAAAAATGAATCTCCAAGGACGACCGGCTCGTCCAATTGGATCACTTGGAACGAGCAAAGTAAATATTTATTAATATTATTAGCATGTTTTATTTTCAAGCTCCTTTAATATTTCTCTAAATTAATTTTGATGTTTGTGATTTAAAATTCCAGATTTACAGGGTCTGTGGAATGACAGTCCTCTGTTATCCTCTAATTTTTGAAGTATCTGATTTTTATTTATATCGAGATATGGCTTTATTAATCGACGATATCAAAACAGAGTTACAATTCGTCGGAAAATACTGGAGACTCTCAGGTAGACCAACAGTTTGCCTACTCATAAGAGAAGAACACATGAGGTATTTAAAAGAAAACTAAATATCAATATAAGATAGAGATTTTTATATCACTATCTTTTTTTTTTTTAATTTATAGAGATCCGCAATTCAAAGAGATGCTAGATTTATTTGCAATGCTAAAAAAGGGATACTGCGATGGAATCAAAGTCCGAATAGGACGATTACAGAATCTGATTTCCTCTTCGTGTATAGGTATAATTTAAATTCCTTTCCTTGTGATAATTATTAAATATTAATAGATTTTGAAAATTGCTAATTGAAATTTTTTTTAGAACACTTGGATTTTTTGAGTACCTTGGATATTGATCTTGAATTAAATCCGTTCAAACAACTGGAACATGAATATATTGGTTATCAAAGTCTCACAGATGTTCCGAGGGCTTTGTCATATTCTGAGGATGTTCCAAATTATTCTGTGAGCCGAGAAATTATTTTTATTAAAATTCTGAGTTTAAAGCCAAAAAGTCAAATTCGAGTTTCGATCACAAAACTAAAATTGAAATAGAGTGTATAAAAATTTAAATATAATTGTAATACAAAAATATTTACAGCATCTGGAAAACGAACCTTTGTACATTATTCTGAACGAGATTCGCAACTGTGGAAGTCTTTCAGGAAAAAGTCACCTTTATGGTATTTTGTTGAAGCGAGAAGGGATTAATTACGAATTTAATGGGATGACAGGTAGAAAAATGAGAGCAACTTTAGTAATTTTTTTGATTTAGGAATTTTGAGACTGATAATGTTATACATTATTTTTTAGTGGGAGATCATTTGAGAGCTTTATACCAACAAGCAGGAAGTTTAAGATACTGGATGGTTGTTCGATATTGTAGTAGTTTGTTAAATCACACAGTCGATAGTATCAGTCCTTTCATTACTGGAGTTCTCGTGAAGGGAAAACAGGTACGACAATTTGCTTTATTTAACATCTTTCCGAGAATTATAATATATTAATTAAATTAAGTTATTTATTAGAAATTATTCATTTAGATAACTGTGGGTGTTATTGGTCACGAAGAAACAGTTTTTGACAAGCCAATGACTCCAGCTGAAATTCAGTCAGTTGTTTATTCTACTATTCAACCGTACAATGTCATCCAAGCAGTTCTTCAGCAAGAAATTTTGCTTTATTGTGGTCGATTGATAGGAACCAATCCCGAGATGTTTAAAGGGATTTTGAAAATTCGTATAGGGTATTTACATTTTATCCCTGTCAAAGTGGATTTTATAAATTCATTTTTCTTTAATTTCTTCTAAGTAGATAGATTCATAATTATTTTTCGAATTTAAAAGCTGAATATTAATTTTTTTCAGATGGGTTTTAGAAGCAATGAAACTCTACATAAAGATGATTAAAAAGAACCCCAAACCGATCGAGAATTACAGTCCTTACGAAATTAGGCAATTTCTTATTAAAGTGCTCACTGTGAAGGATTGGGCGAGTGAAGAAAAGCAAGTTTAAATTTTTTAATAATTTAAGAAAAAATATTAATCAATCTATTTTAATTTTTATAATTTGAAATTTTTTAGCCTTTCGGTTCTTGGAAGAAGGAAAATAGAAGGAAGTTTGTGTAGAGTTCCTGTTCATTTTTACAATCAAGTTTGGGAAGTCTTGATACGCTGTCCAGGTGGAATTTGTGTTAATGGTCGAGAATTACCTCAACAACCGACTGTTTCAAATATGACAAGATCTGAATTGACTTTTGCTCTCCTTGTTGAATCTATCCTTCATCATATTCAGATGCCAGAGTTTCGACAAATTATTGTCGAGGTAAATATTTATAATATAATACTAGTGGAGAAATAAAAAAAAATGTAGTCAAAATTTCTCTGCATTTTAAGGGCATGTGATACTTTACAATTAGAGCAATTTGGTTTCCTCAACTTTACGCTCGCAATAATAAATATTTTTTCCTAAACTAATATTTATTATTGCAAGCATAAAATTAGAGAACCTAAATTTTCTCTATGATAATTACTACCTGCCCTTAAAGAAATTTATAAACAAATTTATTTTTTATCAGTTGCTGAATATAGTCTCGACGATTCTGCTGAGAAATCCGGAACTGACTTTCCAGAGACAGTTGGATTTAAACAGACTCGTCGATGATGCTTTTGATATGTTCTGCAAAGTGAGTATAATTAACTTTATACTTCAAATAAATAATTCAGACCTAAAATCATATAAAATTTGTTTTATTTCAGGACCACAACTTGCAAAAGTCAAGCGATATGTCTGCTTTCTTTGCCGCTCATTATTCATTAACAACGGGTTGTTTGGCCAGAGCAGTTGTAAATAACGTTCTCACCGGAGGAAGTGTAATAACTGATATTCACATGGACTCGTCAACCAGCGAAATGTGTAAAATCACATAAGCTAAGATTCGAACTTTTTTTTTGTAGTCTATTTTAATTATATATTTTAAAGTATACTTGATTATTTTAGAAGAAAGTTTTAAGTTTTTAGTATGCATCTGAAAGTTGAAATTTATAAAACCGAGTTTATATATATATATTTTAAGAAAGGCTTGTGATTCTTTAAATTGTGAAAGTATCTATCTTGCCAAGAGAAAAGATTTTTACCGTACAGTGTTACTTCCGATATTGAAAAATTTGTTACTCTTTTTTTTTCTAAGCTTTTGACTAAGCTCGGGGCATAAAAAAAAGTAAGAAATATAAAAAGTAGTCTCTTTCTGTATATTCTAGTTTCAAGCATCTACTAGGAAGAATAAAGTTTATGTATTTATCTAATTTCAGTTCGTTTCTATTCTTAAATTTAATTTTAAGTTACTATTCTAACGTTTCTTTCAAAATTTACATCAAAGAAACGTTTAATGACGTTCCTAAAAGTCAGTTCACATGTAGCGTAACGCAAACGAAAATGTTACAAAGGAGCAACAGAAATGTTACCTGAAAACTGCTGATCGTAGATTCGTAGGTAGTAATTGGTAGTAACCACAAGTAACCAATTCCTAGCTGCTTTCCGTTACCTCCCACTTCAAGTACAAAATTGGAGTCCTGCTAGCTTCCTCTGAAACATGCTCCAAAAGCTGTATAATCCCTTCTCTCACGAGCGTGCCTTTGCGTACAAACCAAAATAAAAATATTACTCCAAAAAATGGGTAATTTAACTTGTAAGTACTCGGAAAAATTGTTTACAACCCCAGTGAGACCTAAATCATCAAATTATGAAAATATGACAATAGAAATATTGAATGACGATTGCCTTCTTCAAATTTTTCAACTTCTATCAATAGCAGATAAAATAAAAATTGAAAGAGGTAGGATTATATTATTTTAATATTACTTAATTATGTTACATATTAATAAGACTTTATTTAGATTTTTTATTTTGATTTCAGTTAGCAAAAGGTGGAAATTCTTAAGTCAGATTTCCTGGAGTACTTTTAAAGCTCTGGATTTTTATCCCACCACTTGGGGACAAACATTACATGAAATATATAGTATGCAGAAACCACTATTAGAAAAATTATTAACACTTTCTGGAAAATATATAATTTCCGTCAATTTCCATTTACTGGATTATAAAAATTCTGGCAAGTACTTAAAATCAGAAGCAGTAATTGATATTTTAAAGAACTGTCCTAATATGAGAGAACTCTTAATTTTAAATGCGGAACCCATGGATCGACCAAATTGGGAAATAATTATGGAATTGTTGATATCGATTAGCCACAATATTAGAAAATTTGGTCTGAGAATTAATTCCACTAACTACACTGATGAAGACTTAGGCAAATTATTTGCAAAAATGGTCAATCTTAAGCATATTTCGCTTGACAGAATAAGCGAAAGATTTCAAGGAACTTGTCTTCTTTCTTTACCATCAGGTATTGAAGAAATTAATTTTCAACAAATATCATCATCATTTGAAAATGTTGAGAATTTGAAATTGGTGAGTATTTTTCAAAGAATTTAAATTTAGGATTACTAAATTGTTCATTTTTCTATGTTCTTTCTTTAATTGAATGGAAATTAATTTTTCAGATGATAGGAAAAGCAGAAAATCTGAGAACGCTTGGATTCTCTGGAACAAAAGATCTGAATTTTGATTTCTTGTTAGACGTCTTAAAATTAAAAGCTAATAGTTTAACAAAATTGATAATAAGGTATTCTACATGGGTACCACATAATTCAAATCTATTATTCTCGACTATGTCAGAATTAGTTAATCTTGAAACATTAGATGTTAAATGGTCGTCATTCGTTGACGACAATTTTCTAGCTGTGGTTGCAAATAATTGCAAAAAACTTAAAGATTTAAGGATTGAAAGTAAGACTGATATTTTACAATGTTCTTAAAAATATTATTCTTTCTTGTTATTGATATTTATATTATATTTGATATTTTTCAGACTGTAATTACGTAACGGATATAGGAATCACAAGGATCTCCAAATTAAAAACACTAAATTGCTTAATCATGAGTAATCTATTTTATATAGTTTCACCCGAATTAAAAAATTTGGAAAATTTAAAAATATTCGACTGCAGTTTTGCAAAAAGATTGTCAGAAGATTCAATCATTTCGCTAATTCATACAGCCAATGAACTTGAAATTTTAAATGTCTCAGGATGTCGTAAAGTATCAAATAGATTAGCAAAAGAAATCTTTATAGCTGTGAAGAGAAGAAAATATTTCAAAACTCTTAATATTCTCATAAAAGGTACGAAAATAAATGACAAAAAGTTAAACAAACATCACGTTGCAAGCAGACTGACAATTGTGGAAACATTTACGTTTTTCTGAAATAATTCGTATTTCGTATGTTAGTTGTGTTTTAAACTCTTAAATTTTAATTTGTAAATTTGTAAATATATATATTATGAAACTAAATATATTACTTTAACAATAGAAAATATTTATTCGTTTAATATTCCAAACATTTAATTTTTCAACTCTATATACAATATTTTTTTATCATTGTAAACAACGATGAAAAAATATAAACTGGATAATAAATTATTATAAAACGTAGAAAAACTAATCGATAACCTGATATCGAAAAATGGCTAGAGACTTCCTATATCGTTAAACCTCTTCAGCTTTTCTGGAAAAACGTCTTTAAAAAGCACAGGATCAGCTCGAAATTCAATAGACTGCAAAGGCATTGAACCATAAATTTTAGAAAATCTGTTTATACACTGAGTCCTTTCCACCATATGTGTCAAGTCTGCGGAAAGCATTTCTGTATTTGTACATTCTGGACAGCGGAATTTTTTCTTCGGCGTCACCTATTACAAAAAAAATTTAATTAAAAAATTGAAGCTAAAAAACACTCCGACTTTTAAGTTTTCTTTTACCTTTATTGGAGCTTTTCCGGTAATATTTGTGACCAGAAAATTCATGGCAATATCTTCACAGTTCATATGCTCATCTACCCATTCTTTTATGTCTCCTGGCATTGCTGTTGTGTATAAATAACTCCAATACTGAAATTATAATTAAATTTTAAGTTAATTATAAACTAAACTTTATGATTTTTAAAATTAATGATTTAAATATTACACCTTGTGATAAAATGCAGCACCAGTCAAAACCATGGAAATGCGATTTGTCCATTCACTTTCGTATTTCCAACACCCGGTCACATTATCCCATGTGTGAGTTCGAGAAGGAAAACCTACTATTCGATCCGGAAATTCTCTCCAAACCTGAAAAAAGGAATCTTTTACTAAAATTCAATTTTATAGAGTAAATAAATCTATTTTAGAAATCTGTTTATTTACCTCGAAAGCGAATTCAACTTCGTCAGCAGTTAACATAATTATATCATCATCAATGGATAGAATAGCCTCAGTTTCAATTTCATCGTAAGGATAAAATCGGTTTGATAATTTGTTTTCCTTCGTTCGAATTACTTTTAAGGGTTTCATAAGTTTTGGCCACGCTGAAGCTGGAAAATAATTTATATCAAAATAGAAAAGAATACAAGATTAAAAAACAGAACAGAAGAAATAAATGAGTAAAAAGGTGGAATATTTTTAATTCTTACAAGGAGGTGGATCCTTGTTTTGATTGTTCCAAATGACAAGAACTTTCGACAAACTTGGAACTTTGACTAGTTTGTTAATTAAAGAAAAGAGAAGTTCTAATCTATCGTAAGTCAGAATCAGAGCTGTAAATCCTTTAGTTTTTGGAGCAGTTACTGGCAGGAAAAGTGGCGAAGTTTTATCCTGTAATAATTAATTAATTAGTCAATTAAAAGATTTTGCTTAATAATTTTAAAAACTAATTTATAATGTATTAATATTGAAATAAATCTGTACCAAGTGTTTTGGAACATTCCAAAATGTATAATCTCTTGCAAGATGAGGAAAAACCCTGTCAGAAAGAATTTCTAAAGTGGTTTCTGTGATTGTTCCCATGGTCTGAAAATATTGTTTGTAAAGCCAGGAACCTTGCTCTCGCAATTCGATTATTCGCTTCTGTGATATTTTCTTCAAAGTTGAAATGACTATTAAAATATCGACTTCTCTTACAAATACAGCAGCTCTGTAAAGAGAGTAATTTTGATGCTGATTGTAGTAATAAAAAATCAATGCTAGGAAATGATGTAATTTACCTTATCCAATCGATAACTTCTTGAAATGGCATTACAAGTGAATCTGCAATTATTACAGGAATACAACCTGCTGCCATGGATTCTAAAAGAGCAGTTTGCCCAAGTCTTGCTCCACGAATTATTAAACAAAACGTAGACATCTGAAAAATTAACATATTTAATAACTAATAATATTATTATTTCTGATTATAAGAGTAAATCTCAAGAGTATAATTTTTTATTTTTCTTCAACTTTCCTTAAGGTAAACACATATTAATTTAAAATATGTAATACGTGAAAATATTACCTGTAAAACTTCAGGATATTTATGAACATCATCTTCCACACAACGAATCGTATTATTCATAGGATTGTGATGCAAACATGGGCCCAGAATTAAGATATCTTTTGGATGCGTGGCCTTAATTTCTAATAAATCTTGTTCAAAGGCTGAATTAATATTGATTTGCGCTGACATGGCCAACCATTTCCTGTAAGAATTCGATTTTTATAAATTCTGATACAAAAATTCGAAAAGAATTAATAATTGGGTCACAAAAAATATAGACAATCCATTTCTAGACTTTAAATACAAAATTTAAATTGATTATTTACCGTGGAATGGAGTAATTTCTTTTGAGATTTTCTACTAGAGGACTGTAAACTGGTAAACTGACATCGAATCCAAGTCGATGCGTCAAAGTCGAAAATCCTGCCCCAGCAATCATTGCTTTTCCAAGCGGAACATCAATGACTGATTTATAATCCGGAACACTTCCGGGCACCATGTTAAATATCAAATGATTCTCTCCTCTATTCCAGCTGTGTATACAATTAAATCATTAAAAAATGTAGATTCAAAGTATAAATTATCTATTGAAACTTATCTTCTACCTAAAAAATTCTACTAAATTTACTTACAAGTCAAGAGATTCAAGAGCCTGCGAAACCTCTTTCAACCTCAGTCTATTTTGATTTAACGTGTCGATAGAAGGAACAAAAATGCAAGCTTCTCCTGGATTCGGAGTGTAAAATTTACTCGATACGATTGCATATAAAATTTGATAAAACTCTTTTGTCATCTGACTAGCAACAGGTCGATTTTCATGATCGAGGAAAATCTTTGGTGGATAAACATATACCAAAAGTTTATTCCCTCTGCTTCCACAGCGATATAAATTGAAACAACCAAAATAAGTGCAAGAAGAATTAGTTGACTCTGCATCCGGCAAATCTAACTGCAATATTTTTGTTGGGAATGTATTTGTGTCGCTTAAATCCAGAGGCTGGTAAATTGGATTTTGCTGCCTATTTCCAACTTTAAAAACATTGTAGGCAGTAATTATCAAAATACTGGACAACAATAGTGAGCCGACAATAATGATGGAATTGTAGCTTGGCCCGCGACCCAATTTTTGGGAAAATCGAGTAGGAATCACCATCCTGACTATTTTATCTTTTTGGAATACTGAAAAAAAAATAAAGCAGTAATTATTAGTATAAGATTTTAGCATATATCATAAGAATATAGATTTGTTTAAATCCTTGAAATTGATGCTCAGAAATTCCAAAAATAGAAATAAAAAAAGTGAGGTTAAATTGAAAAATTTTCATATATTTTTACAAGTATATGCATTTATCATTTAAGTTAGTGCATATGTAATTTTTTTAGTTATAGCGAAATGTTAACAAACCTAAGAAACAATCTACTTACGTTATGTACTTACATTACGTCCCAAGAATTTGACATTCTTGACGCTTTTCAACGCTTTTGAAGGCTCTGATTTTAAATCACGTTATTTCCGATATACACAAAAACAGTCTGCAGCACTTTGAATATGAATAATTTATGTATTTACTAGGTTCATTTTACTGTTTTTCTTTTTACACTTATATGGCATTTTTTACAAGAGTTTTTATCGTTTTTATGATGTTCTTCACGTTCTTCACATCATTCAAATTTTCAGTATTTTCGTATAGGAAATAGGAATTCCACTTAAATGTCAATACGGCAACTTCTCTTAGGGCAACATCTCCATTACGACAAACGGAAACTCTCTTCTAGGGAAACAAATGCTTTCTATTGTGGCAACTTTCTTATGGCATCTGATTGGTTGCTATTGGCGCGCAGTTTAAAATTCTAGTGACGCAATACGCAATGACAGAGTACATACGTCAGTGTAGGTTAGGAATTTGTTGCCGTTATAGAAATTGTCCGGGCAAAATTTATTGCCCTAAGTGAGAGTTGAGTGTAGTGTGTTTGTCTTACACCTACTTACGTGATGTTACGTGAATAGAAAAAAACAAACAGTTCATTTCGTAGTACCCTGGTATACCCTTGCGAAGGAGGATTTTGGAAAACCGCGAAATTTAAATTGTGTTGTTTCGAAAATGTATACAAGGGCATCAATTTTTTTGGAAAAAAATTCTAAATATTTGTATAAATTTCGAATAATGCTAGTTTATATCGAGCCTATTCTCAAAAATAATTAAAAAATAAATTAATAAATTACACAGAAATTATAAAATTCAATATTTTTAAAATTTGTGCAAATAAGCATTACAAATTATATCAATTTATCTAAAACTGTTTTTAAAATGAGGAATTCGAAATCTAACTTCAAAATTCAATCTCTTCATTTTATAAAAAAGGATTAAAAATATATATTTTTTCAAATTATAAACAGAATTGCGCTACAGAGCGGAAAAGTATCTAATTATAATATTTGTTGAGTAAAATGAAGACATCGAATTTTGAAGTTAGAACTTGAGTCAACATCACCTTTTTAACAGAAATATAATTCCAAGTCAAATTTATTCAGCAGGAACGAACTTCGAATTATAACTGGAGCTTCCTAAAGAAAAACTCAAAACTTCTATAAAAATTAGAAGTAGTTGCAAACGAGATAGCTGTGTCAGTGACATAGAACCTGCCTTAGCATTAGCGAAACTTCAGTACAGCTTCACGTGATAAATACTGGTTAAAAAGGTGGAGAATCAAGCCAAACGTACCTAATTCTTCATGTGTTCACCTTCACAGTATGTATCACTTGAAAACAAAGTCCTCATCTAATAAAACCCATCTGGACATATATAACATTCAATTTTGGGAGTCAGTAAGGAACAAGCAACTGGAATAAGAGAATGAAATTCGTGAACCCCAGCGACTTAATTTCTTCCGAAAATTTCATGCGGTCTCGTCAAACTATTCACTAGTAATCCACAAATATTTTCTGAATTTGGCATTCTGTCCCAGACTTCGGAGTTCAGTAATCTTTGTTGAACGCGTTTTTTTCCTGGTTGTCCTTGGATAAGAAGATAGAGATTGAAAAATAATAGGCAGGATTCTAAATAGACAAATGTTAATTCAGGAATTTCTAAATTCGGTCAAAGTATGATTCGGTCAATTAAGTATATCTTAGGAACAATGGAAAGTCGTCCAAATCGTAAATAAGCTAAATGGTAATGCGGTCAAACAGAAATTAGAATCGGGTATATAGAAATTAGAGTGAATCTGAATTCGGAGAAACGGAGATTAGGTCGAACAATAGTTTGGGTACATAAAAATTAGAGCAATTGTTTATTCGAATATTTATGTGCCTCGAAAGCCAAAAGGAGAGGAAATTAATAAAAAGAATATATGATGGATAGGTGTAGGATTATAGACTTGGATTAAAAACTATAGTCGCGATTGTATGTTGCAAAAGAGACACATCCAGAATAGAATTGACTGGATAGGCGGAGGGCAGATTTGGACGAAAATACTGAGATGCAAAAGGATAACCCTGATTGTAGATTACAAAGAAATAGAGAAGGATAAACTTGAATGAAAAAAAGAGCAGGTCTTCTCATTAATGATCCATATGCATTATTGAGTAGCAGTAATCTGTAAACGCCGGTGAGAGGATAAAGATCACAACGATGGGGTGGGAATCTCGGCGACATCCTCCTACTACAAGTTATAAGTCGAGGCTTCTCAGTTAAACCATTGACCGGGAAGCACCGGTGGGAGTAAAACTGCTGTGTATTGTAGACTCAGGATACATCTTCTTTCACGTACACTAACTATGAAGTGCACCATGACAGCAGGTGGGGTAATATACGAAGACCTGAGCCCACCTGAAGTTGATCGCTCTTCTGGTGGGAGTAATTTAGGTTACTCGTAGCATCAGGGAATGTGGGCCGAATATATACTGGCTCATCACGATCGTCCAACAGTTCATTCCTTCTTTGTATTTTCCGTTCGCAAGATCGGCACCGGTTTTTCTTAACTACAAAGCCACTACGCGTAACTCCTGTTCAGTTTGGTAAGTCTTATTCTTCTACACACGCGTTCTTCTAAAACAAAAAGATTTTCAACATTTTTGTGAGAACTTTGATAAATAATTAAAACGAGGAGGAACATTTGGATACAAGCCTCTTGCTAATGAGCTGATAATGATGATAATAATAATAGTAATAGTGATATACTAATATTAATAATAATAATAATAATAATAATAATGATAATAATGAGTATTAATTAATAATGGAGGACTAAATAGAAAAAATATATACTGTCCACACATTCCTTATATTGGGAAGGATAGCTATTAGCTACAAACTTGTATTTTTACTTTATATTCCTTTTATATTATGTTCTCACTCATGGTAACGGTTTCCCTATACCCAGAAGGCCAACGTCCACACTGTTAAGAATAGAATCCAAGTAAAATAACATCTAAATGACTTAACATGTTTCCCATTTCTAAATTAATATGCGACTTGAAATAAATTATTTTTTTAAATAGCTGAGAATACCGAAAAATGTTTCACTATCTATATTGAAGATAATTATATATATGAAAAACAAAATTTAATTGTAAAAAACAATTGGCCTTATTTTCCTCACAGGAAAAGGATATTCTAAATGTTCAACGGAAAATACCGAGATATAAAAATTTTCGTCAGCAGAATATCCTTTCAAGTCACATATCCTCAGGATAAAAGTGCACATTATTTATAGAAGGAATTTCTATTTATAAAAAGGCACGACTGTTCCTACAGGATATCCAATAAGACTAGTGAATATCACGAAATTGGATTGTCAGAATGGGGGGGGGGCTCTGTCCAATCTTATTTTATGTTTTCATGTGAAACTTATGGGAAAATTCCTAATACTTTAGATACTTATAAAGCCAGTTGAACACAAAAACACTATACCAAATTTGGATATAAAAAAAATGATTTTAATGTCTCCATTTTAGTTTAATATATAAAGTATAAATTAAAAAGTCGGGCGTAATAAAAAGGAAGTCACCTGCAGGTTCTAGATTCTATAATGTCGCGTGTCATTTTCACCGTTCGTTGTGATAAACGGTCGTCAAACCATGTAATGTTCTTTTTCCAAAGCTTTCTCATTATAGACTTCAAACAACTTGTCAACTGTGAAGTTTAATTGACCATCCAAGTATAAAAACTAATATAATGATGGGAACGAATTAAAATCATTCAAGGAGAAAAATTGTCTCACAATCACATCTTCAACAAACGAAATTGTCGAAATCATTTGACAGATTTAGATGTTCCTGATTAGATAGATGCTATTGTGGATTTTGCTAGTAGTATGAATATAATTATAACAAATAGGTCCTGGATTCGCATTCTTAGGTAATTCGCTATAACGGAATGATTTACTATTCTTGAATTATTGTCGCTTCAGGTACTATGACGCAATTTAATACCATCAAGAGTTGTTTCAGTGTAACTTTCTAGCAGCTTGTGCAGTCTACCTGTTATGCTTTCTTCTGCTTTTAAAGTTACATTAAAAGCGTTAGGAGTGCTGGAATGTCTATAATCTTTAATTGATTCGCAATTGCGTAAACTAAAATCTTTGATAGAAGACGGTTAGAGGATACCATCCTTCGCCGCAAAATATTGCCAACACCCGACTTAGCGATGAATAATAGTAATCTGGGTTCACTCAGTTTTAACTTCCTGGTAATTTCAAAATTCTAGAAACTCCATCACCTGCAAATCCATTTTGCGGTACAATTATTAGGTGTTAAGACTTTACTTTTGTTTTCCTCATTTTACATCCGGCATGTGACAAACAATTGTTTGTTAAACAGCTTTCTATTACTTTTGATTTCTGGTTCTTGTTTTTTGGGAAATATCTGCAATTCTACTACCCAAGAACTCAATTTAAACGATTTTCGAAATCAATATACCAAGAGCTTAAATCGTCTGTCCAAAAATTGAAAATCCACCATTCTTCATAATCAAGTAAAAAAAATTGAACATTGTTATTTTTGAGATTTTCTTATTTCTTGAAAAAATGAACAATTAAAATGCAGTACCAGATATCTCATAAATTATTTTTATTGCACGTGCAGACGCTTGGAAATTTAGTTGGAGATATCTTCGAAGGAAATCAGATAATATTATTACTTTATAACATTCAATTAAAATTAATTATCTTGTTCCTTAATTTTTTCAAAATTATGATAATTAGAAAGTAAAATTAGATATTGCTTCACCTATTACTTCATTTACTTCTATTACTATTACTTCTATACATAATGAGCTTAAAATTGTGCCGCATTCGAAATCAATTGATCAATAATATAAGCTACCAGCATTTTTGTAAAAAAGCAAAATTTTCTAATTTCCCTTATTTTTTCATCACAGATAACTCACCAATACTATAAAATAGCATATTTTATTTGTATTGCGAAGAGCTTCAATTTAAACCGTTTAAAAAAATTAGTCTGTATAAAAAATCATAAAACTTGAATCTCATAATTTTTACATTCTTTTTTTCACTCCAGTTATAACTTTCATTCTCTCACTTTCATCTGGAGCATTTGCAGTTTATTTATTTTTTAGTTATGTAAAGCCAATCGATGGAAAGTTCACTTTTGCCTTGAACACTTATTTTTCTCCAACATTAGCGATGGTTTAAAGATGTTTATTCTTTGTAGCTTCTCTGCCTGTATACTCTACAAAAAACCTTCCTAAGAGCAGTACTCACAGTATTTTTCAATGTTTTTCTTCTTGCATTGGTTTACAATCTCTCCGCTTTTTTTTACAATATTAACGAGAAAGTTTCCATTCACATTACACCTTTATTCCCCTTTGATCTAAAAAGAGCACCTACGATTAAATGCCTTGAATTTGACCCCCTTAGCTACATATTCAAGGCGCAATTATATTCGGGACAGTCTGTAGAACTGTAGAGCGCGAACTGGGTCACACGGTGGTGATCATCGGTCAACCGGCTCTCGACAGAAAAGGAATTGTTTTACTTAATAAGTGTACCCATGTCTGGTGCCAAACAGGCCCGTTAGAGCTTCCAGTGCACTTAAAGTGCCATAATTGATGATTATATTTCATTTATGTAATGGGAAGTACGCAGTTGTTCATTAGAGTGACTCAAAAATACGTGCAAACATTTGTCATAAAAATATCGTATTAGCAAAGTTACTAATGGATGTGCCTTTATAATAATTGAGAATTTCCGATTAAATTACATTGTTGCGTTAGCTAGTTTTCCTCCAACGCGAAGGATTCTGTTTTCATCAAGAAAAGGATTTAACGGCACTAATGGATTTTTCTGATCTAATGCAATTTTTCTATCTATCTAGTCTTGAAATCTCGTTAGATAATAATTAGTTTAAATATACTTGATCCAAACGATTTCACTATCGGTACAATACTTCACGAGAGAGACATCGTTTACAGTTTGATTTTTCACAGTGGAAAATCCAGTTTTGATACTCAAAAATTTAAGTGCACCTCTCAAGAAGAAGAAAACAGTGAATATTAGAAAACAACTGCGGGAGAAAGTTATCGCCAAAGTGAATTAGTGAAACAATCATTGATGTTTTTGTTCTGTTTCGTACTTTTTCTAATTACTTTCGCGAAAAACGACTTATATATGCGGATTGTTGGAATGTATCTTGCAAACAGACCTCTTAGCGACTAATTAGATAGACCAAGAGATTAGAAGAAGATTTACGTTAATTGGATTAGGGTAGATAATCTTTATCCCTTTCCACCTTGGGGATTTAAAATCATTCAAAAGGATACGACTTACAGCAGGGACAAGTCAGTACCATCGTTAGTACTGAAGAATTTCGTCTCAGTTTCCAAGTGAACGTCGTGACTTACAGTTATTGTACGAGTCCTCAGTTCTGGAGCACTTTTGAAAGCTGCATCAAACAGAGAGGACAGGATGCGAGTCGAAGGAACCTTACTCACATCCAGAGTTTGCAGAGTTGTCTTCAGTCTTGTCATCGACTCACTGTAGACCTCTCGCATGTAGATGTAATTGTACGGCGCTATATCTCTTGTCCACCATTCGCTGATCACATACCTGAAAGATAAATCATTATTGAATTTTCTTCATTGCAAAGTATGACAACATCATATTCAAGAATTTTTTGATGCTCGATCGGGACCACGATCGGGACCCAATCACTAATGGGAAAGAAATCTGTCGACTCATACAAAATAATAGCTCAATGCCCTAAAAAACGTCGAATTGAAAAGTAATAAAAAGGTTTAACATTCAATATCTTGCTGCTAAAGATAATAATAATAATAATAATAATAATAATAATAATATAGAATAATTTCTAGTTAAACGGTATTGCTAAAATCTATTAAATAAAGGAAGTTTTTTCAGAAGGAAAAAAAATGTATAATCACAGGACTTTCTCCGCAACCATAATTTTGATCAATTTCATTCGCTTTGTAGAGATTTCAATAAATTCAAGCCTGGGTTGGTACTATAAGCGATTTAGCAAGGTTTTACGATTTTAAGAAGATATCTATTAAGCCGAGAAACGAAAAAGATGCGCTTGCTGGATGAACGATTTTATGAGTGAAATCATCGCCAAGGCTTATGCATTATTTTTAGCAGATGATTTATTAAGTCTACACTGCAATAAGCGAAGAAAATATCCCCCTATATACACAATAAAGTTTCGCTGAGAGCTGAGAGCATAGTGAGAGAAAGCTTATCGTGATGAGACTTTTTGCTATTGCATAAGCAGGTAGCTAATATTCTGTTCCATGGAGATTGGAATAATTATTATAATCGAACGATTTAGACTAATTTGGATGATACACTCTAGAATGACTCAGGATCCGGGTTCCAGGATTCAGCGTTTTTTTAGGATTTGGACGAAACTAACGGAAATTTTCTGCTTGTTGCATCACTTTCTTCTCAGATCTCTATCCGACAATTAGTAATTGTCCGCTTTTCACGATTCACACCGTGATAAAATAAACGATTTCGTTTGAGGAAGCAAGGCAAATTTAACTTGCATATTTCCCTCCACTTTCTCTATTATTTTGTTAAATTTAATTTGTAATTAGAGTGAACAAATATTGTCAGTAACTTTCAGTAACTGTAACTATAATTACTCTATAACTTTGTGAACTTGCTCTAATTTGTTTGAAGAAAATTTATTGAGACGTATGTATATTGAACAAATACTTTGAAAAAACAAAAATAAATAAAACTTTTTTGCGTTTGCAGGTTGAGGAGCATGAGGATCTTCTACTTTCTCTTTCTCGGCATTGCTGCCGTGACAGCACAACGTCGCCTCGCTCTTCCAGATCCACGAAGCTGTGCAAATCGTAAGTACCATCAAATTGTATTATGGTTTTTGTATACTATATATTGAACTACACATATAGATAGAATATACAGTAAAACCCCAATATAACGAATTTTATGGGACTGGAAAATATATTCGTTATAAGTGGAATTTTTTTATAAACGATCTC
>JAUEJJ010000047.1:1760357-1773928 GCA_032164275.1 Synergus coniferae
CCGCGCGCTATTTTAAATGTGATTCGGATTTTTTGTCTAATAACTGAATTGTAAGATTGTAACTTGTATATTTATATTAGGGTTAATGAATGCAAACAAGTAAAATACATATATCTCTGCATATATATACATACTTGTCACTTTTTCCTCTTTACACTCTACACATTTTAAAAGCCCACACGAAAATCGCAGCCAATCAAGAGCCTGGAAAGTTATTGCAGGTAATATGGCCGAAATATATTATATTCCGGATTCCCCTCTTACGTCGGTACATATCCTACCGTACCTAAAAAAGATATCAGATATTTATTTTGGCAGTATAAATTTTGGTATAAAAAATGAAAAAAAATTGTGTAACAAAAATCAATTTCTCAAAAATTTAGTGATAGTTTGCTATTAAATTAATGATGACAACGTTATTTTTGTAGTGAAATTACCAATGTATTACCAGTTATTACTGTTGAGTGAAGATCAAAATTGAGAAAAGGAACTTGCTGATTTTTTGGCAGTGAGAGGTGTGAGAGGTTATAACCACGTTATAACCATAATGGTACTATGGCACGTGCTATTCATGACAATTACAGAACGTCCAAGAGATTTTTTATTAAATTTTCTTGTATAATGACTTGATCGAAAAAATGTGGATATGCAGTCGAAAAAATCGTTAGAATTAACGCTTGCTATTTTGAAACCTCATATTGTCAAATCTCCGTTTGCATTGCAGGTGAATTATTCAGTTATAAAAAAATTGCTCTTGACTTTCTGTTATTTTTAAACTTGTTTTTCAGAAAATCCGTGAGTTGATAATCAACAATGATTTCAAAGTTGTAAGGTCTCGTAGATTGACACTAACTCCAGAGGAAGCAGAACAGTTTTATGAGGACCACAAAAAGAAATTTTTCTACAATCGTCTGTTCACTTTTATGACCAGTGGTCCTTCTGACGTGCATATTTTAGCAGGATTCGATGCCATATTTAGGTGGAGGCAATTACTAGGGCCTACAAAAGTTTATCAAGCTCAGTTTACTGATCCCAACTCAATTAGAGGCATGTTTGGACTTTCTGATACTAGAAATGCTGCTCATGGATCAGGTAGCTTTTTTTCTATTATTAAATGAATTATAATAGAAAATTCCGTATTTTTTTTTGTTCACACGAAATTCGTGATTATTTTTTGACTAGATTCAAAGGAGTCGGCTGAAAGGGAAATGTCAATATTTTTCAAAGACTTTGACCCACAAAAATGGTTTGAAAACGAAGAGGCCACTTTTAATTTGGGGAGACTTCACTTTGATCCTCTAACTTTTGTGCATACTATCGACAAAAATTTGGTAGATTGCCAAAAATAATACTAGACTAATGAAGCGTGCAACAGTAGCTATTGTGATAAATTAATTATTATGAAAGAAATAAATATACCATGAAGTAAAGATTGAAGATTTGGCTTATTTCAAATTCTTAAATAAATTTCCCTTTCGCAAATATTTTGCATCTAGAAATGAAGAAGCCATTACATAGAAAAATAATATCATATATTTTTAGTTTGTACCTCAACTATTGACACACGAAAATGTTGTACAAATTAGACTAGATAATTTTTTCTTACAAGTGAATAAACAAGTATGTACAAAATACCAATTATTCATTGGCAGATTTAAATTACTTTAGGAACAAAGAATTAAACATAGTCTTTGTTGTTCTATCACACAACAAATTTCAGTGCAATTGTCCTTCAATCGACTTTGGTCCCCTTTATAGTCTTATTGAATGGCAGACCATCACGCATCAATTTTAACGAAGACTTTTGGCCTCGAAAATACTTTGATACCTTCCTCAAGTTTATTCAACTGCTTTTCAATTTCCATTTTCTGTTTTTGAGCTCGTAGTGTATCAGTCCTTATCGGCAGCTTATTCAGCTCGTTAACGCACTCTTGGTAATCTAATAATAGGAGTTATCATTATAAAACTATAAAATCAGTTATTATTATAAATATTAGAGTTAATTACGTGTCTTCAACATCTTCAAGGTTTCTTTGCGCTCTTGATCAGGAAGAGGAATGTGACCTTCTGGACAATCTGCGTAACTAACTTCAGCTTTGGCTTTTTGCTCCTTTTTTAAAGCTTCTTTTCTGTCTTTAAGATATCTGTTCGGAAAATAAATTTTATTAAATATAAAATTTCATTCAACTAAAAAGAAAACAAATCTAGGTGAATTAATGTTTAAAATATACTTGGGAACAACTCCTTTTCGATAATTCGAAAGAGGTACACCATTATGAAGCTGAGTAGCCAATTTGTTCGCAATTGTACTTCGTTGTTTATTCAGCTTGATGTAATTTATTCCATCGACATCATTTTTTGTGTGAGATATGCATGTATCTCCCCTATCTGAAGGTAGATTCGATTCAACTTTTGCTATTTTCTCAGGTTCTTCTTCAGGTATATTTTTACGCAGATTACTAGTTTCCCCATTTTTCTTTGTTGCATATCTTTAAATAAAAATATTTATCAATAAGAGCAATTGCAATCACTTGCAAAGAGAAAATTTTAAGTTAGTGTAATTTGAAATTACCCAAATACACTTTATAGTTTCATCTGGTTTCATTTCCTATTTGTTAATTCTAAAGAAAAACGAAAATATTGAGTACCTGATTACACCTTCTGCATACAAATTATCCAAATTTTTATCATCCACTGTTTGGATTCCCTGATTTCTGTATTTAACCACAACTTTACTACCTTCATCCTGTGTTCGATTCTGTAAGACATTAGAATCAGAAGGCACTTTTGGCTTATTTTTACCAAATGTAGATTTTCTGGCAACACCATGTTTGTCTGATTTCTTTTGAAAAGAGACAAGATTTTTATTGTCTGGTACACTATACAATTTTTTAGCAGATGTGCTTGCTCTGCTAAATAAAGCTGGAATGTTCAGTTTCTGGCCCGAGTGTGACGTTTTTTCTACTTTATTTGCTAACGTCTTTGATGGTACTTTTTTGGAAGGTTCTCCTAATTTTGGAGCACTAGACTTGACTTTAGACGTGACATTGTGGTACTTGTTAACGAATTTTTGTTGCTTGTGTATGTGGAGATTTTGAAGATCTTCCAAGTCTTTATTGTGAAAATATTGCTCCATTTGTCGAAGACTTTTAACGTTTTCCTGAATGAAGTTTTTTCTCCTTATTGGTTCTAAAGACAATTCATTAATTTTTAATTCTTGTTAGTCGTGAAGAGATTTAAGTTTCTAAAATCTTGAAATGTCTAAACAACTCACTGAATTATTTTTAAACAATTTTATCATAAGCTATCATAATAGATTAAATTGTCCTAACAAATTATATTTTGGAAGAAATGTTTAGAATAATAAAATTCCCGGAAAATACAAGTTTTCGTGCGAAGTGAAGGAATTACGAGAAACCGTTGAACGAAACTTAACCTAAATTCCACTTTGAATTCCTTGTCGATAGAAAACTGAATTTTATCACTGAAATGAGTCTAAAGGAAAGTAATTAATGAAAATACTGTTTCCGTACTTACTCGAGTCGGGAAAAATGCCTTTTAAGGTCGTCATCCTTTTGGACATCTGATCAAAAGTTTATATTCAAATATCAGATCGAACGGGTCAAGGCCGATATCAAAGATTCACCGAGAGGCGTATCAAAGTGGAGTAATAAGTTTCATTACAGGATTGCGCAACTAAATTGCAAGCGGACAGGACTAATTACAGTCCCTAAATTACTATAAACTTCTACACATCACTTTAATTTTGTGACTCTTTAGTCTCCACACAAACTGGTGGAGTCAGGAGTGGTGGTTTCTCCAGGGGAAAAGTGAAAACAAACATAGGCTGCGCGCGCAGGGAGTCAGGGACTAGGGACTAGGGAGCTGAAAAGTCTGGAAACCCTGGAAACGTCAAAAAAAAAAAAACCACAATTTAAAAGTTCACACTCACAAAGACACATTGTCTAAAATCTGCTTATTACTTAGGTCAACACACTTTCTTGAAATCTAATTATTTCCTTACGAGAAAACTAATTGATTTAACTTAAATTCAATTCTATTTGAATGAACCGCTCGTTTTAAAAAGCACTCGAAAGTTTTGAACAGTTTTGAGGTTGGAATTGTTAACATTTCAAAACTGATATGCGGTGAGAAGTGATTGGGAATATATACATAGATTTATTTTTTTCTCTTCTTGGATTTAAAAATTAAAACACTGAGAGTTGTGTCAAATAATCCAAACAATTTCATTCAGATTCATGTGTTTTTTCTGTGCACTCTACGTCTGTGTTAAACAATGTTGAAAACGATCGATTAAATAAGGACACCATACACGAAGAAATTCCTTTCATTTCTCTTAACGTTTTGAGCAAAATAGTTATATTTTTGCATTACGTATACATTTTTAAGATAAATTATCGAAACTATACCGCAGAAGGATGTCTAAAACAAGTTGTCAGCCGGCGGAGTACAAATTATCTCGTAAGTAGCGCTTGATAATGAATTTTTCAAAAATTTCGAGGTTATATATATATATATAGGTTTATATACCTATATAAATAAATGTTAGAAAATAATAAATATTCCTCATTTTTATTAATTTTATATTTCAGCTGACAACCATGAATTTGTAATTCCAAAAAAAGCAGTAAAAAGTCCACAGGATATGGTGGCTTGGCAAAAATCAGAAGCTTACTTTGTAAGTAGGGTTTATTATTAAATTAAATCCAGGAATAAATGAAAGATAAATCTATTAAAAATTGTGTTTAATTAATTGCGATTTTTACAGGAATATTTGGGTTTTCTTCTCGCAATAAATCAGTCAATTCAAGGAAAGTTTGCGAACTTAGAAACTCCGAATTCACCGATTGTGGAGAAAGTTTTGAACATGCTTAATAAATTTGACGAATGGATAACTGAAATTCCTCCAGTTGAACAGCCACAACGTTTTGGAAACCAAGCATTTCGTACGTGGCATAATAAGTTACAAGAGGTAGCTTATTTATTTTTTGTTACATTCAATATTTTATAAATAAAGTGAAGTACAAAATTAAAGAAAGAACATTAGATACGTAAATTGTTATTTTTTTTTCAGTTGGCATTTGAAGAATTGAAACAAGTATTGCCAGAAGAATTACATCGAGCAATTATCGAAATATTTGAGTACTTACTAGAAGGATTTGGCAATCCAACGCGAATTGACTACGGAACTGGGCATGAAATGGCATTCATCATGTTTTTGTGCTGCATGTTTAAAATCGGCGCTTTTAAAGCCGAAGACAAAGTTGCAGTGGCACTTAAAATATTTATCAGGTATTTTATCGTTTTAGAGAAACTATTTATACTTTAAGAGTCCACTTTAATAAAAATTACATTACAACATTTTTGTCTACTCTTAATAGGTATTTAGAAATAGTACGAAGACTTCAAATAGTTTACAGAATGGAACCAGCTGGAAGTCATGGTGTTTGGAGTTTGGATGACTATCAATTTGTTCCTTTTATTTGGGGCAGTGCTCAATTAATTGGTAAACATTTCATAACTATTCTGTTTCTTTTCATCTAATTAAAGTCAAAATAAAAAAAAAAAGAATGGTGAGATAAATACATAAGTATTTCCATAGAGTTACAAAAATATTTTCTTGCAGGTCATCCTCGCATTGAACCTCAACATTTTGTGGACCCTGGAGTCATTGAAACGTACGCAAAATCGTATATGTTCCTTGGGTGCATCGAATTTATTTCTAAGGTAAATATTTTTTTTTATAATAGGTACTCTCATTCGATTTGTTATATAGATCGAGTCTCTCTTGTTTATTTTTATTTAAAATAAATACTTATTTCCTTATTTCTTGGTAGGTAAAAACAGGACCATTTGCAGAACATTCAAATCAACTTTGGAATGTTAGCGCTGTTTCTACGTGGTCGAAAGTGAACAGTGGACTTATAAGAATGTATAAAGCTGAGGTAAGTATACGGAAAAATTTTTAATATTTTAAGTATTTCAAGCTTCTAATTGTATTTTTTAATTTGCAGGTATTATCCAAGTTTCCCGTCATTCAGCACGTACTCTTTGGCTCCCTATTTTCAATAAATGAAGCACCTGAGGGTGCGAGAGTAGGACAACTTGGTCCATCTTTAGGTGGACCACGCCAGATGTGAATTTTGTATCTTTCTACGTTCCAATATTTTAAAGTCTTAGTTTGTATAAAAGTATTATAATGGTGCTCTTAAAGGTTTGAAAGTTTTAACACAAAGTATTAATACATCTGAATTGTTATTTGCTCTAATGATTTGATTTATATTATATTCTGAAATTCTTTAATTGGGATTAATACCCATTGCGTGGCTTAAAACTTTATTGACATATAATGTTTCTAAAGATTTCAGTCATTAATGGAACCAGGAAAATTTACTGTTATTTTTTTTATGCTACAAGGGCGGAAAATTGTAAGGTGCGAGAATCTTAAAAGATTGCGTGTGTATGATTTTTTTTCTATTACAATGTACTCTTTCTTTTTTAGTTTATTAGTTAAGAGCTACTGTAAAAAGGATCCTGATAAATATCTATTTAAATATGAAACATCTCTTTTTTATTTTGTTCCAACTTTTTAAATTAAGTATTTCATTACTATAATTGAATACATTATATTATTATATTATATTATTATATTATTATATATTATATTTTTTAAATTCCCCAGAAAAATAAACGATTTGCGCATGCGTAACATTGCGTATCCATGACAACTGGCGTTTTTCGTTTTTGACAGGTGTGCTTGAGTTTTCCTCTTTTCCTGCTAATTTTTGTGTTAATTTGTTATTTGTTATGTTAAATATCATCACATTAGTGTTATTTAGTTTATTGTTAGGGAATATCGACAGATCGTTATGTGATAGTGTCGATATAGACGTAAATGGATACATTGTCTATTGTCCCTGCATGGGTAAGTCAATTTCTTCTAAGTCGAATTTCAATATAAAAAATCTCGAGGAAATCAGTAAACACAATATTATTCATAATAATTTTTTATTTTCTTCATATACCAATTTTTTAATATTGTATAATTTAGTTTTATCAAAAAGTTAAATTTTATTTTTAAAAACTTGTATTTGAGGTTATGTTTAGCCTTTTATCCCATTATATACGCTTTATACCCAGGTTTATGCCCTTATTTTAAGTTTCTAGCTGAAAATTGAATAATACATAATTATCTAAGGGGACAATAAGAATGATACATCTTAGTAAAACATGGTTTTTTTTAGGACGTTTCGGAAATCAAGCCGATCATTTCCTTGGTGCCTTGGGCTTTGCAAAAGCATTAAATAGAACTTTAGTTTTACCAGCATGGATTGAATATCGAACTGGAGAAATTAGATCGGTATGTACTTATAAAGTTTAAAAGTTACGTTAATTTTACAATATTATGAATTAAAAAAAGTAAACACAGTGAGATATTTCTACATAATAATTTGGTTCATTTGGTAGGAACACATTCCTTTATTTCAATTGTTAGCATTTATCTAAATAATCTTTCAGTTGCAAGTGCCATTCGATACCTACTTCAATGTTACTTATCTTAAATCATGCCATAAAGTTATTTTGATGGAGGAGTTTATGAAAGAAATTGCTCCAAATATATGGCCACCCGATTACAGGATAGGTAGATTTTATTAATTATAATCTAAAAGTTTGTCATAACTCAAAATTTCAAACGATGTTTTAAATTATTTCTAAATGGAAAAATTTCAGCTTTTTGTTACTCGGCACGAGGCAAAACGGAATCCTGCAACCCCAAAGAGGGAAATCCCTTTGGTCCTTTTTGGGACACTTACAATGTCGACTTTATAGGTTCAGAATTTTATGGACCACTGCATTATGATGTGCATCACACGGATATGACTGAAAAATGGAAGAAGAAATATCCTGTGATTTCCTGGCCGGTTCTCGCATTTACTGGAGCCCCAGCAACTTTTCCAGTTCAACTAGAAAACAAAAACCTTCAAAAATGCCTACAGTGGACTGATTCTGTATCTAATAAAGCAAAATCTTTCATAAAAGAAAAGCTCCCGCCTGGAGCATTCATAGGGATACATTTGAGAAACGGGATTGACTGGGTAATTATGTTTCCATTTCAAATAAAATATATCGAATTTTAGATTTATAAACATCTAACAATTAAAATTTAATTATTGTTATTTGAATATTTGTTAATAGGTACGAGCCTGTGAATTTATTTCGAATAGTCCAAATCTTTTCGCTGCGCCTCAATGTCTAGGATATAGAAACGAACATGGAAAAGCAACCCCAGAAATGTGCTTTCCATCTTTTGATTTAATTGTGCGTCATATTAAACGCGTTATTCGCAATGGAAAAGATATAAAATCTATTTTTGTGGCATCCGATAGTAATTACATGATTGATGAATTGAACGTCGCTCTTGCCAGAATGGAGGTAAGATTGGTTTAAAAATTTGTAAAATATAAATATATAAAATATATCTAAAAAGTTATATTATTCAGTCAAAAAATCGTTGTAGGTTCGAGCTTACAGACAAGAAGAAAAAGAAGACATATCTCCTCACTTAGATCTGGCGATTCTCGGAAGAGCGAATTACTTTATAGGCAATTGTATTTCTTCCTTTTCCGCCTTTGTCGCAAGAGAACGAGAAGTGAAGGGCCTTCCGACATTTTTCTGGGGCTTCCCACCTAACAGAAAAGTATCATCCACTTCACACGAAGAATTATAACTTTCTAGTCTATTATTAAAATAATTTTTAATTTATTAATACATCACTCGCATGACATATCTTTACTATAGAAAAAGGAACAATGAACATAAAGACTTTTTGAGATTATTTTTGTAACTTTTATATTTTATGCAAAAGTCTGAATATAATTTTTTCTTGTAGAAGCTTTGTAAAAATATATTAAAACCCATTGATGATCCACAATAATAGGAAATTATTGGACGTGACATATGGTTCCTAAAACATTTTCTTGAGTTATTTTTCGGCGATTTTTTTCATATTGCACAAACTTTCTCGTAAAGTATCTGCGAAAGCTTTAGTGGAAGTTTGTGGACAGTTCTTGAATGAAGAACAGGCGAAAAGAATGTCCTTTGGTCGAGGATTGTAACAACATCCGTAACCTTCAGGAACAACGGGGCCGTAGCACATGAATGACGCAGTTTTGTAAGGCACCTAAAAATGTCGATTATATTGTAAAAGTAATTAAAAATAAAATCTTTAGACTTTATAGTGGTTAAATTAAGAAAACATTACCTGACTGGAAGTTAAAGTAAAGTACGTGCTTCTGGTCCATCCAATATCTTTATAAAATTCAGGTAATTCCATTTTTTCACTGATCGCAATCATCTTAAGACCGAAGAATAGTCTGTCGACTCCTTCGCCTGTAGCTGCCTAAAATATAATAGTGTAATTAAAAATTAAAAGACGAATTTTAAAATTATTGCCAATTATTTTATTTATTGAAAAATATTACCTCTCCTACTGTTTGTTTGTGAGCATTAATAGCTTTGATTAATGCTTCCTTCTTTTCACTATCAGATCCACAACCCGAACTCATTAATTTTGCAAATGCGACAGATTCTGTACTGGTGGATCTAATACATTCTGTTCTTGCACTGATGAACCTACGAAGTGCTGCAGACTCGTAATGAGCAGGAGGTTTCTTTTGCAATTTATAAAAAGTCACTTGCATTGCAATTTGTATAAAACTATCAGGGCTAAGTTTACATTTCTTTATCTCATCGGCTCCAAAGTCTTCAAACATGAAGCATTCCATGTCAATATCTTTAGACAGTCTGTAGAAATTATTTATATTTTTAAACTAATTAATAAAAAAAATGTAAAAACTCGGAAATAAAAAAAATACTTGTCTACTCCGCAGGCTGCTTTTTCAATTGCTTTTTCTAATTCATCATTCAATGTGAATTTCAATTCTTCAGCTTTAGGGAAACCCTTTGCATCTTCACATTTTTTTTCTGATTTACTTGCTCTAAAAGTGGTAGAAAAACATTAAATTTATTTAAAATTGAAAAAATATGTTAAGCAGGACAAAAATATTAAGTATTTCTTACATTTGGTTTAGAACAAAATCGTGAAGGACAGCAACAGGGACGCCTTCGCAAGGACTGTGTTCGTATTCCATACCGCAGAATCCATCAGGAGAGACTATATACTTCAAGAATATTTTAAATTAGTTACTATTTAATTTACCTACCTACTTCGTTTAGGACATAACGAATTTACCTGTACAGTTTTGTCGTGCCACCTATTTCCAGCATTTGTGCAAGAACTAAACCCAGTCATTGTTTGAACTGCTTTTACAGAAGAATAATTTTTAGCTTTATATGCATCTTTTGGTAGTTCTTTGTCTAAGCAGAGGACAAATAGAGAAGATTCTAGGTCTTTGAGTATGTTACAATTCGAACCAATCTCTGAAAAGTAAGAGGATTATCTAAAAGATCAATACTTTTTCATTAATTGCATAAAAAAACACTATTAGGCATACAAATTCGACGCTTCTACCTTTAAGTAAGGCATGGGATTCTGCCCATGAATCTCTGTCATCTCCCGTCAAAATTCCAACCGGCTTCTCAGCAGTGCAAGATCGCTTGGCAATATCTTTAATTGAAGCTTTGAGCTGATTTTCGTTTAAAGATTTTCCACAATCATCAATAATATTTAATTTAAAGAACTGCAAAGAAATGGAAGATAATTAACTTCAAATTCATAAAAAATAATCCTTCGGAAATTACTTTTTTCAAAACTCGACTTACGTGATTATTGCAAATTATTACAATATGCTTCGCATGGTCTGTATGCAACAGTTTGTCCATTCCTCGATCAGGTTGACGATGAGTACCAAGAATCATTCCATAGGGTAGCATATCAAGTGGTTCCTTTCGAACCATTTCTTGTTTCATTTTTCCACTAAAATAAATTAAGTTTTTGTAAGTAAAATTTATTTAAATGGGTCGACTTATTTGATATTTATTACTTACCTTTTCACCATAGCGTCATAATTGCAAACCGCTTCAACAAGTCGAGCTGCGAATATATGCATTTCTTCAATTGATTTAAAGTTTTGACGAGGGGCAACAGTTCCTGGACTGGAATGCACAATTACAGGCAGTCTGTAGCCCAGATATGCTGCTTGTAACCACCATTCACTCATCTAAGAAATATAGATTTCTTAAGCAAAACTTAAATTTTGAAAATTTACATCTTTTACAATAAATCTTTACCCAGTTTTCTGTCTTCTCGTATCTCTTTTGTAATTTTTGATATAAAGATGGTCCGCATCCATTTTCACTAATAAAATTTTGTACAACTCTTTCCGTATTGCAATATTCTTCTTCATTTAATAAAGGCTTCAATGACCTAGCAAAAAATATGTGTCATTATAATACAATTGGTTTATTAATTATTAATTGAAAAATGTTAATAAAAATTTGTTCAGTACTTTAAATATCTTTCTGCAGTTTTTTTCAAATCTGGCACTGGTTGTTTTGGAAGTGGTTGTTGATTTAGTCTGAGAGACGTTATGTTTATTGCATGTTGCATTATTGGAATATTGTTCTTTAGTCCTTTTAGAATCTAAATTAAATGTAAGATGTGTTAATTAATAACAAATAAAATATCGCTATTACCTATTTTAAATATAGTAATGTTAATTTATTTTGCTATTGTTATGTTTACATAATTATTTTTAATTGTTAAAAGAAAGGAATTTAATTTGCTCTAAAAATCGTAAATCGTGAAATTCCAGCTTACCGGTAATTTATTCAAGGATGAGAAAGTAGTAAAAAAACTTTGCATGACTGGTTTTCTTTTGCACTTTGGTCTTAGGGCAATTTTACAGCTAAACCAGAATGACAAATAAATACACATACATACGGACAACTTTAATTACAGAGTGAAATTAAAGATTATTAAATAAATTGATAAGGGGACATTTATGCAAATATAATATAGATATACATAAATCCTACAAATTAAATAAATCAATATGGAATCATTACTATTTATAGTTGGATTAACATTACATGAATTTTTAATTCATAATTTTAATCTTTAATCATTATAAAAATACTCTGAATACAAAATATGAATTTTAACTAAATACAGACTGAAAAATTTACCACAAAGCGTTGTTGACAGGTCAGCAATATCAAAAATCAAATCAATATAACGCAGTACATATACAGCAAGAATGTCTTTGCAGAAAGAGAGAGAAGAGAGGACATTTTATCAGGACAGCTTATGATCGATCTTGATGATCTTGATTGTAGGGTCATTTCAATTTCACCAATCATGCATCTTGATAGTAAATTTATAAATAAAAAATATCTCTATTTTTCAGTTCTACAACAAATAAAAGTGAATATTGTATAGACAAAATAAGTATAGTAATATTTCTAATTTTAACATAAAAATTATTTAAAATCTTATAACTTTCAGATAACCTCAAATTTTTTTTAGAAATCGATCGCAGCACGAAACTTTCACTTTTACAAGTGAAAATTAAGTATAATATTTATAGTTTTTTTTATTGAAAAATTATTACGCAGAATTTAATTAATTGCGTAAAATTATCACTTTTTGAAAGTTGAACAAGCTTGAAAATTATGACAATAATTATTAACGTTAATATTGAAATAATTTCTACTGTTATAGAAATATTACAGCATCTATTATGTCAAAAATGTCAAAAATAGAGTTTAACACTATACACTAAAAAATGAAAATATAAACACACAAATACACAAAATATGTACACATACAAATATTAAAAAGATCTCCTTTATCGAATACGCCCGATTTTACCGATAGAGTACAAATTATCAGAAAAAAAGTGCAAGGTTCGATTAAACTTGATTAAATCTACCACATGCTTAAAAACTTGATTTCACAACTTATAATTAAAATAATTTAATATTAGAACCTCTCAGAATTAAAAAATTATAATTGAAAAGTATTTTAAATATCAACAGTTTCAAATATAAATTCAAATTTTCGCGCACTTTTCAAGTTTACCATCGGAATTTTTGTATGGGAAAAATCGCTAAGATTGTTAGTACCAGTGAAAGAAAATCAAAATCCAATCTTAATATTTTACAACACAACACAATCAATATTTTACAACACAATCCGTTTTACTTTGAACACAGTCCGTCTGCAGCAGTTTCCCACCTTTTTTCTACGCAAACGTTAGACCAATGCTGCCATTGGCTGTAATCTGTCGCGCAATTCAAATTGAATTAAATTAATTTGATTTTGAATCGCGCGCCAAATTTTGGCCAATGGCAACATTTCTCCAGCGGGAAGTCAATGTGATTTGCGCGCGCAGGAAGCTAACTTCTGGGACTCATTGACGAGATGGGCGATGGGCGTCGTGGTAAATGAGTAACATTTTTCTCTCGCGATGATAAATGATGATATTTCGCCAATCGAATATGGCAATCATCTAGTTTCCAAGTGGTTTTTTCCTCAATGCTAATCGATCGAGCCTAAAATTGTTTATGTGTTCTTTGAGATAACTCGG
>JAUEJJ010000047.1:1774028-1791012 GCA_032164275.1 Synergus coniferae
ACTCGGATCGTCAGGACGACTCCGATTTGAAGAGTCTTTTCCATCTTTTCTAGTTTATTGTAAGAACACGGAGTAAATAACTCAAATTCTTCATCGATCAAATACGCGACTCGCTAGGACGCATAGCAAAAATGGCTAAAGATTATGATCATTTGTTCAAGTTGCTCATCATAGGTGATAGCGGTAAGATCCTTTTGTTAACTGATAAATCCTAATTATCATCAACAACATAACATACATTCTCTTATAATGCTCAAAATGTCTTTTTATACAATGGAGTTCAATGTTTTCATTCTTTTTAGTTCTATTTTGTCTGCATCTGATATTTGAACATCAGTGTTTAGTAAATTTCCATTTAGTACGTGCTTTCATAAATTTATAAATTATTAGTATCATCGGTTTAATTTTGAAACTGTTGCAAAAAAATTAGCGTGATGTTCATTCTTTATAATCTACAAAAACGTTGACCTTTCCTTGTTTAAATCTACAGAAGAGCATGCTAAGATTTAACTTAATTAATTTGTTGTGCCCTTGATCACTTAATGTGATTTTCTTTGTTTTAGTAGTTTTAATTTTTCTTTAACAGTGTATCTATCCATTAATTGGATTACATATCTATCCTTTCAGAAATTAGCAATAATATATATATATATATATTATATAAGATATAATACATTTTGCAGTAATTTAAGTTTTTCTTTGGCATAATGTTTTTACAACACATTGTCTAATAATTAAAGGCATGTTTTAATTTATCTTTCACGCATTCCAGCGAATCACTCTTATTTCTCTGTCTGCTTTCTTTTAACCGTTCCATATTTATTGCATTAAAAATTGAGCATTTTAATTTAATAGACATTTTTTATTGTCTATTATATTATTTCAAATTCCAATCATCATTTATATGCAGGAAATTCCAATTACCAGAAATTCTAAATATGGGAAAGACCGAATTTGGTTAAAACATTTTTACGCTTTATGGAATGTGTGAAAAAGTTGATATAGTTCTGGGTAGAATGATAAGAATTATCGCGCTTCCATAATTGCCCTTCAAACAGGAATAGATTTACAGTATTTGAGTGGCAACACTTAATTAAATGAATATTCATTTATTTTTTGGCACATTTTAAATTTAAAAATTTATTCTATAGAAAAGTATTTTTTTAAGAAAATGTGAAAGAACTTTCCGTCAATTTAAATTTGTATAATTAGAAATCTTAAGAAAAGTTTAAAGTATAAATAATTGTGTCATTGGAAATAATTTTAACTCTGAATAATATTTTATTTTATTATATCTTCACCTGCTTCACTAAAATAATTTAAAGAGTGTTCGAAAGTGTTTCGTACTGAAGCCAATGAGTTAGTGCTGTACACTAATTGAGACCATTATTTCATTGCGATCTAGATCGTTGTAGTTACTCTCTGTAACCCTCCTTCCATTATAGAGCTGGTTTAAATCTGGTTTAAATTTTCCGTTTACTTTGGGAAAGACAGTTTAGTAAATAATTGAAAAATATTTACAAATATCTGGATGTTATTGGTATTTTTGGAAATTTATAGAAGACTCAATGATTCAGACTCTTATCTGTCGTGTGATACAATTTTTTAAATTCTGCATTTGATAGTCTTGCGATTAGTCTATTTTCTAGATCGTTGCTTTAGTTTATTTTTTCTAATTAGACGATCTCTGTACCAGAGTCTGTACTGAGATTGAAATTTTTAAAGGAGCATGACTGTCAGTTTTACTCTATTATTTTTTGATTTATTACTTTATAGTATACATACTATTATTGTCTTATGTTTTACATCTTATATTTTGCATTATTAAGTTTAGAATATCAAACTATTTTACTTCGAATGCTTAAAAAATTTTGCAAAAAATTGCTAATCGTTATTACTTTGCTTTACTGTTAAAGGTGTGGGAAAAAGTTCTCTGTTGCTACGATTTGCGGACAACACATTTAATGGAAGTTACATTACCACGATAGGTGTGGATTTTAAAATTCGTACAGTAGAAATAGACGGAGAGAGGGTAAAATTACAAATTTGGGACACTGCTGGTCAGGAGCGTTTTCGGACAATAACGTCTACTTATTATCGAGGGACGCATGGAGTTATAGTCGTTTACGATGTAACGAGTGGAGATACGTTCGCGAATGTTAAAAGATGGCTTCACGAAATTGAATACAATTGTGATGTAGTGAATAGGATTCTAGTTGGAAATAAAAACGATTCACCAAATAACAAAGTTGTCCTCACAGAAGACGCACAACGGTTTGCTAATCAAATGGGAATTCAATTATTCGAAACTTCCGCTAAAGATAATCTCAATGTCGAGGAGGTAATTGGACTATTTTTATTTTTAGATTAGTTAAGCTTTTAAACTAAATAAAATTATAATTCATAAAAGAGAAATTGAATTCAAATTTTTATTATCTAATTAAAATATGCTTTTAGATGTTTACAGCGATAACGCGACAAGTATTACGTACAAAGAAGGAGAGGAAGGAGCGCCAGGCAATTCAAACGAACGAGACAGTGAATCTGAGAAAAAGCACCAAGCAGCATAGAAAGAAATGCTGTTAGCAATATAAATTAGTACTAGGTCTGTCCTTAACTAAATACTATTGTTTTCCATAATAGTCAGACAGGCGGAGAGTGCGCGTTGTTAATGAAATGGACAGGAGAAAGGATACTACCCAACGCAGTGTTGCAGGTCCTTAGGATCTGAGTTTGTACGACGATTCGGATATTTTTTGTTGCCGCCTTTCCAAAGATATTAGTAATATGTGCATTTTCAGGACAAATTTCTCAAAGTCTATCACAATTCCATAGCGATCTTCGCGTTTGACGTTTCATCCAATCAAGAACTAGGATGTTTCAGATCTTCCTTGCGATGGAACCGAAACATGAAATTGACATTTAATACCTCTTTTTTATCAGCAATAGGTCTAGATTACGTTAAAATACTATTTGTAAAATGTTATCGACTGCTTTGAATAAAAACAGGAGTATATTTCCAAATCGGCTTTTTTATCAGCGATTTCTACTCTCATTGGAATGGAAACATTCAGTATGTAGAAAAAGAACGTCTGTACAAACATTATAATTGTAAAGAACTGAACGCGTTACAACGATCCGCACAAATTTGTTCAGTGCACTTTTTTCGCAAACACGATTTGTATTCAAACAATTTTTTAATTAGCTTTTTAAAGATTAGTCTTTTTTAAAGATAAATCGTTTTTTAAGAATTTGTCTACTTCCCTTTTTGAACTGCACGATTGTATTAACATTTTACAAATAGGGTGCTATTTATAATATCTAGAGGTCCAAGTAGGTGTTAGATTATTTTATTAAGATGTTTGACATTCATTGTCTTCAAGTTTTGTAATAACTTTAATCTCTAGATTCGTTTCTCAATCGACACTCGGATTTATATTTTGTAGTAGAAGTGTTAGGCGCTCATTGAATCGATCGTAACAGGAGAGGCAGGCAGACAGACAGGATTTTTTGTGGGTCATGTCCATCTGTGACAAAAGCTGTCTGTATTAATCTGTGATAATAGTTAAATTCATCTCTACATAATAGTACTACGTTGGCTGCCACTGTAATAATGCTGCGAGTATCTACTGTTGACTCCTGTTAGGAATGCGACTTTGAAGAGCTTCCAAGTTTCGAGTTCTTAAAGCAGATTCCGGAATTCTTAGTTCAAATCAAAGGCTTTTTTAAACACTAAAACCTACGAGGACCATTTTTCATTGGCGAGTGCTTCAGATGACTGAAAAATATTGATAATAAAAAAAAAATCAACCGAAAATTTTGCCAGTAGTTAAGTACTTCGTATTTAGAGGATATGAATCGTTAATGTAGAAAGACATTTGTAATAGGGAGGAGAGTTTTTAGGAAGCTTCTGAAAGTCGTGTTTCTCGTTTCTATTATCGTAATGATCGAATTTTTGCGTTTGTATAAGTTTAACTGTTTAAACCTCCGAAAGGCAATTACATATGTAACCTCCTACATTTACAAAATGTACATATGCTAGAAGCTCGTCGTGTATCGATAGCCTAAAGTATTTCAACAATCATATCCAAGCTCATTTATTGTTATATGATTATAACAAAGTGTATTATAATAATATTAAGTATTATATATAAATATATATATACAAATATATTTACGTTATGAATAAATAGGAATCTGCGTAATTTTCATCGATCTTTATTTATTACAAATTACGAAACTCAATAACGCTTTTAGTGTTTAAATGGAATTTTCCTTTCTGTAATGGTAGAGATAAGAGCTTACGGGATCTTTGAAAATTTGAGTGTATGCGAAACTTCAATTTTAGTCTGACGAAATGATGTGACATGGGAAATTTGAAAATGTGTTCAAATTACTATTGAAATATTAATTGTTGCTTGGATTCCAAGTTGCCAATGCGTTGTTTAAATGCAAAATAAAAGTATATTGATGTATCTGTACTTTTTTAAATAGATATTGATAATTCTTTCTTTTATTGTCAATATTTGTACTTCTTAATTGAGTGATCTTATGATATTTAAATTATCAAATGTTAGGAATGACAACATTTTAGACTTATTCTTTTAGATTATTTAAGAAGATAGTTTACAGTTTTTCTGACACACAATGCAGGGTAACTGTTAAAGAACAATTATGTAAGAACGTTACGCATAACTAATTCGTTTGTATTTTATTGTATACTATTTTGAAAGAAATTAAAGATGTAAATCTGAGATATGCAACTCTTGTCTTTTTAATTTTTTCTTCAATTTTAATGAAATGAAATGAAATTTTATAATCAATTTTTTAATCTTGATCTCAAAATAAAAACATCGTCCTTAAAGATCTCGATATTTCACAAATAATGTATTTAGAACCATTTTTTAAGACTAATAATTAATAAAAGGCTCTTTTTTCTTATAAAAACTAGAGTACAAAAAGTATTCTTCTATTTTAATTACACAATACCTCCGAAAACACTAAGTAAAATGGCATATATTCTGTTCAATAAAAAAAGTTGATATTTCATTAATATTATATATTGAATTATTATCTTTTTTTTTTCGATTATTACTAATTAGTTCAGCAGTTCACTTAATCTTCTTGATATTCGCCCAGTTTTCTCAAGATCGACTTAGTAGCGTGAAGAGCATTAGAGAAAAGGCGAGGTTGTTTTTGTTTGAGCCCCCAGTCTGGTTTTGGATTTGGCATCTCTTCCTTTGTTTTTGAAATAACTGGTGCGTTTTTGTGCTTTTTTCGAGTTATTGTATCATAGAGAGAGTTAAGCAACCAGACGGATCGTGAATCTTGTAAAACTGCCTGTAATTTAAACTATTTGTATTAGAATTGAAATTTTTCTCTTTTTTTTAAAGATTTAAGTAGATGTTAGAGAAAATTACCTTGGCGTAATCAGGATCTTCTACTAGAACGTACACTAAAGTTGCGAGATGTAGAAATAGCTTCACTTCCTTTTCGACTGTCACAGTCAACAATCTTGCTAAGGTTTCAATGTACTCCTCCTGAAAGTTGGATTAGAAATATTTCTATATTATGATAAGAGACATAAAATTAAATAGGAGGTATTTAGAGATTTACATTACCTTCAAAATGAATGCCTTCGTCGGAGGATATTTTGCTAGAGTTACCAATACGCTTGTTGCTCGTGTGCAAGCATCAAACCATGGAACGGATCTATTCGCTCTGACTAACGTCATGTAGATTTTGTCTACCAAACCAACTTTGCAGACTGTGAGGCAGCCATTTGGCGACAAACGTGTTATAACGTCTGTAAAAAAAAAGATACAAATTAGTTTTTATTGAAGTATAAAGAATATTAATGTTTTTTTTAAATATCCAAACTCACCTAAAGAAGAGAGACACATCGACAGTCGACCAAGATCATTAGAGAAAAGGAATACATTAATCGCTTCCTCCAATCTATTCGCTAATGTTTGTGCTGGTATCGCTCTTCTTGCAGCTTTTTCAGTTCTTTCTCTCAATTCTGCCATTTTCGCACATTCAGTTTGCCGAACTTTATATCCTCGCCAAGCAGCTTGAATCTTTGCCGCTGCATTTTCAATCCTTCTCATTTCCCTTCTTCGTTCAGCCTCAATTCTCTTCATTCTTAAAATTTTCATCCACCAATTTTCAATCAAAACTACTGCTTTCTTCTTACGAATCAAAAGTTCCTTCAATCTTCTTATTGCTAAAACGGATCTCCAACAAGCTTGAACCTTCAAAGTTGCCTCCCTCAAATTTTGGTATTCCTTTCTGACCTCCTTCGCAATTACACTGTCTCGATATCTCCTCTGCATCTTAACTACAATATCTTTCCTCCTCAGATAATCTTTTCTGCATTTTCGCATTATCAAAACCGATCTCCACCAGTTTTGTATTTTTACTACACACACTTTGCGATAAGCGAATTCTTCACTGCATGCTCTAGCCAAAAGTTTTGCTCGCCATTTACCCTGGATAAAAACTACTGTTTTTCTCAAAAGCAAGTATTTCTCCATTTCAATTTCACGAAGTTGATTCGCCCTAAAGCGTTTCTGAATAACTAGAGCTGCGGATTTTAGATCCAAGAAGTTCTCTCTCGCTTTTCTTCCTTCAATTTTCGCTCTCCAAAATGACTGGATCATCAAGCAAGCTTCTTTTATCTTCTTGTATATTCTCACTGCTATTATCATCCTCCATTTTGATTGAAAAACTAATACCGCTCGGCGATAATCAACAAATTGTTGTCTGATTTCATTTCCAAGTCTTACTTCCCTCCATCGCTGTTGAATCACTATAGTTGCTGATTTCAAATTCAAATAATTCATTCTCGTTTTTTTTCTCAAAAGCTGTGCTCTCCAGAATGATTGTGTTTTCAAAACTGCTTCTCTGGTCTTTTTATATCTTCTCAATTCGACCTTCATCCTCCATTTCGATTGCACCAAAGTCACAACTCTTCTATACTCCACAAACTCTTTTCTTACCTCTGTTCCGATGCTTTTTGCTCTCCACCTTCGTTGAATCTTTATTGTAGCATCGCGCAATCTTAAATAATCATTTCTCGTTTTCAAAGTCAGTTGATTTCTTCTTACACGAGCTTGAAGTTGTATAGTTAAATTCCTCAATCTAAGGTACTCAGCTCGTGTTTTTATTCCAGAAATTTTATGTCTCCACCAATTTTGAATCTCAATTGCGGCCTTTCTTTTCTTCTCGAAAGCTTTTCTCGCTGCGTAGCATCTCCAGTTTTTCTGAATCTTAATAACTCTCTTCTTAATTTCCAAAAATTCGCTTCTCTTCTCTCTAGCAAGTTCCGTTGCTCTCCACTTTATTTGCAAAACTAGAACAGCTTCCCGAATTTTCATATAAACAGCTTGAGCTTTTCCTTTAGCTAAAGTTGCTCTCCATCTTTCCTGAATTACCTTCGCTGCTTTCTCTCTTTTCAAAAGGTTTTCATATTTCCTTTTTTGCATCACCATCCTAAACCATGATTGTATCTTCACAGCACTATTTTTCATTTTTAAGAAACTTTCCTGGCTTCTCTGAGACAATTTCTTCCCTCGCCATCTTCTTTGAATATCTACGACTCTGTGCTTCAATTCTACATATTTTTCACGCTCGAGTCTAGCAGTTTTCAGATTCAACCACCAATTTTCAATCTTCCTAACTGAGTTTTTCTGCTTCAAAAACTCTTCTCGAACTGACCTAGAAATCACAATATTCTCGTACCAAGATTCAATGCTTAATACCGAGGACTTAATCTGCCAATAATCTCTCTTTGTTCTTGTCATTCTCCAGTTTTTCTGGATAACCACAGCTGCATTCTTCTTTCTTAAATACTCGGATTGACAAGCTTTAGACAATTGCAGAGATCTCCACCAAATTTGAATCTTAAGACAACTGTTTTTCGTTATTTTATACTGACGAAGAATCACAACCGATCTCCACCAAGACTGAATTTTAATAGCAGATCTTTTGCAAACTCTAAACTGACAAACTTCTTTTTTACTTTCTCTGTATCTTCTCCAGGTTCTCTGAATAACAATCGTGCTTATTCTCTTCTCGAGGTACTCTCTTCTCTCTTCGCCAATCGTCTTCTTTTCAATCCATTTTCTCTCGAAGACTTTGACTGCGTATTTCATCAAGAGGAAATTATTCCGATCTTTTTTCAAAAGCAAAAAACGCTTCCACCATTTCTGAAGTACACGAACTGCAGTCAGAATCCGTTCATAAGATTCTTTTTCTTTCTTCATCAACTTCAAAGCCCTCCATCTTCTCTGAACAATCAAAACAGACTTCTTCAATCTTTTAAACTCCTCTCTCTTTGATCTTCCAACAAGTGTTGCTCTCCTCCTCTCCTGGATTTTCAAAACTACATCTCTTAATTTCAGATACTCTGATCTTTCTTTCTCCATCAATTTCTTGCTTCTCCAAACTCTTTGCACCAGAATCAGAACTTCTCGTTTCCTTCTGAAACTCTCAACAAAAGGTTTCGTCTCTTGAGTTCTTCTCCACCATCTTTGAATCTTTATACTCGCTTCTTTCAACTCAAGATATTTACTTCTCTGTCTCATTCCTTCTCTATAGACTTGCCACTTTTCCTGGATAACTCGGGCAGCTTTGTTTCTCAGCTCTAGATCTTTTCTGTATTCTTCTCTCAGTTGATTTAATTTCTTTGTTGCGGAGTAACATCTCCAGGCTCTTTGAATAACACAAGCTGCATCATTTTTGTGCTTTTTCAACAAATTTTTCAACCGGACGTACCAAAGTTTCGAACGCCACCAGGTTTGAATACAGGAAGCTGCCTTTTCAAATCTCGGAGCTTGGAATTTATAGATAATCTGCCACAGAAGTGATAAAGTCTTTTCTCTGTGTCCATCAGCGATACTCTTAGCGTCAATGTCTCCAGTTAAAACGTAACCCGAATCGAACAAAGCTGTCAGAGCAAGATTCACATTGTGCACCTTCTGCAACCTTGAAATTGCCGGAACTCTGCAATGACAAGTTAAATTCCTTTTTCCAGTGATCAACTCCATTGCTCTGCAAAGCCTCACTCCGTCTCTCAAATCTGAGCTCATATCCTTAACTGCGTAATCAAATTCGTCCAAGTAAGTTTGTTTGTGAGTGACGATGTATCCATACGATCTCAGAATTTTCGTAACATCTCCGATTCCGCTGAGAACTTCTCTCGAGAAAGTAAGAAGAATCGATCGACTATCTTTGTGCAGAGCCTTCTTGTGGAAAAGACAGGGATCATGTCCAATCAATTTGTTCGTCTTCGCATAATCAAGGAAGTAGACGAGGAGGAGGAACTTCTTAAGTATGAATTTGTGCATGTGTGAGTTGAAGGTCGGTAGCTTCATACCAACGACTGTGGGATGAGAATGCTGTTTTACAATAAACGGATCGGAAAAGAATCTAGAGAGGAGGAATCTGGTTAATCCGATCAAATCATTGTTCGATTGAAGAGGAATGGTTTCTCCAAAGACGGCTTCCAAGCCAATTCTTAACCAGAGGGGATTGTAACTGAGTAAGAGTTCCAGAATTTCCTTCTGCAGACCGATATCTCGGTGAAGATCTCGGTCCTTTCTGATGACGAGGATTCCTTTTTCTATACAAACAGTTGCCCTCGAGAGGACATTTGTTACTTCGGGATTCCGAAACATAGCGCAGGCAGCTTTCCTCAAAGTATTTAATCTTGTATCTGTATGATAACGAGCGGAAATAGATTCTTTGGACTCTGCAAGAACGACATCTTCCTTCATTCGGCAAGACTGCCAGATCTTTCCAACATCTACGCAGGTGGTGTCAACGTCAGTATTTAAATGTTCTGGTGGAGTCATCAAGGCATTAAGCCACTTTTTGAATTCAACTTCCTGGAGGAAGACCCAATGATCGTCGTAGTATAGAGTACTAGAAAGAAAAGGATCCTCGGTAGTTGTGGCAGCAAAAGGATCTGGGTTGCAGAATTTCATAACAAAATCGTTAGGGTCATGAAGCTTCACGCTAGTTTCTTTTTGAGATTTCAAGGACTGGTTTGTTTTCTTCCTCGTTATTCCTGCGAGGGAAAGGTTGGCGATTCTCACTCCTGGAATCGAAACACTGTTGTTTTTGAGGGACTTGCTGAGCTGCTGTTTTCTTTTTACAGGCTCGTAGTTTTTCATTATTCTTCCACTCTTAGCCGGAGAGATTTTTTTGATTTTTTCTACAGGTCTGTCACGTTTAAGTGGAGAATTTCTATATTTACGAGCTTTTGGGGGGGAAATTTCTAGAAGAAAGTCTTTTGAATCATTGAGTTTGAAGGTCTTCCCTCCATTTGATAATTCCGTCCTCTCTGCTTTAAATTCGTGTGCTTTTTCTATAATTGCTCGTCTCACGGGGAAAATATTCTGGGGCTTAACCCACAAGTCTGCTTCGAGAACTTCTTTGGCAGTACTCGAATCAAAATCTTTGTAAGTCATGTTAAATCTTCTGGGAGTTTCAAGGTTCGAGTAATCCATGGAAAGAAGAGACGAAGAAGCGAAATCTACTTTACGCTGTGGGGCTGGTGTAATCGGGGTTAAGACTTCGAAATTCTGAACAAGTCGAGTCGGTTTCAGAAAATTTAGGTGTTTCCTGCTCGCGGGAGAGCTGGAAATACAAGGCTTTGCTTCGGGCACTGTTTCCCGTTCAAGTTTATCGCTGATATTAAAGGTGGAATTCGAATTCGCTGCTGAATTCTCGGAATCTAGCACTCTACTGCCCTCGGATTTATTCCCGGTTGAACATCCTCTTGGAGAAAACACGCCGGCTTCATCTGGAGTCATGGGCATCTTAGGAGTAAAATTAATGTTGTCGATCAATAAAGAAAAATCCGAGAGAACTTTTGGCTTAAGTGGTACACAAGGCGATAGGGAATCATCAAACTCATCTTTCTCTTCCCCGTGTTCATCAATCTTGATCAAACTCTGTCGATATTTTGGTGACGTGACATAAGTTTCTCTCCGCAAAGTTTTTTTTTCAACGTTTTCTTCCATCATAAGGAAGTTTTCTTGGGTAGAAAAATTATAATCTAGCACTTGAGTCTCGGACAATGCTTGCCTTGTTTCTGAATTAAATTTCACGGGAGTTAGCATAAAAGTTTCCGAATGAATTGTGGTGGTAACCGTAGAGGTGAATGTTTCCTTTTTTTGCTTTTTTGTTATTAAGAATTCAGCATAATTATCGTGTTCCTTGTTTTTGTCAACGTTTTCTTTATCTGGTTCTTCAAGAAAACAGTCCATCCTTGTTCTTTTACTGCGGGATTGAACATTCTTTTTATCTGGGCAAGATTTTTTTTGGCAGGCAAAACTATTTCTGGAGGAAAAAGATTGTGTTATATTGGATGTGGAAATGAGAGGTTTTTTGACCTTTGATCGAGATTTAAAATCCTGTTTTCGAGAATCTGGAGCATGCATCACAAGAGGGACGTCGTATTTAACTCTACGACTGTCTGTTATTTGAAGAACATCGCGCCACGAACCAGATTCTTTGGGGGTCCAAGTTATTACTAAAGTGACACTAGTGTTGGCTTCAATGAAAGCATTTGTGAAACTCAAGTCAACATTTCGTTCTTCGGGTGGTCTCTTTGTTACGGTTACCTTAAAAAAGCCAAACATTTTATTCTTCAATATAAAAATTTATATTTTTATTCTCATTTTTTACAACTGTCATTAATTAGAAATAAATTTAAAAAGTAGAAAGACATTTAATTTCCCAGTAGTTTCGTTATTTTTTTTTATTAAACATAAAAATTATTATTTAGAAGTGTTAAAGGTTTAAAATAATGCCTCCTTAACTTCTTAATATATGTGGTTAATGAATAATACAAAAATATGGTCTGGTACTCACATCTAAAGTGCGATTGGTAGTGTTTTTCACATGTAAAAAACTTTCTGTTGTGGTATTTATAGGAGTTTTCATATTAATTCGAGTTTGCGCTTGAAAAGGCGCAAGAATCAAATCAAAATCTCTATTTGATTGGACATTCTCAACAGTAGGCTTGGATACCTTTTTTTCTTTGGGGGTAACGCTAATCTGTTAAAAAGTAAATAAATTAATAACACATCCATAACCAAAAAATCAATAATTATACATCACCGCAGATTTATTTGGCGGGGGGGAATACTATATTTTAAGAAATTAGCCGTAAATATATAATTATATTCCTAATAATAAAAATAAATTTTTCAGTATATATATTTTAAAATTATAAAAAAGAAAATTGGCGGCAGATATCTTACCTGGAAAAACATGATTGTTTATAAGTGGTGTCACTCTCGTCAATATGTAAACATAAATGTCAAATATTTCACTAAAACCGCAAAGTGCTAAAAGCATAAGTAAAGGCCCGAACGCGACTTAAAAATTTGATTAATAGCATTAGAAAATATTTTAAATTATTTTTAGACGACCGACGACATCACGACATTCTCAGAGTTCCCTCAAAATAACGGTTTCGACAGTTGCTTTTGAATTCATAACCTCAGATCGCGTCCTCTACCATGACGCCATATTCGGTCGGTGAAGTAGCAACCTGTATCTACAATTTTATCAACGAATGGTACAAACTTAAGGGTATGTGATACTTTACCATAAGAGCAATTTATTTACCGAATTGCTCTTATGGTAAAGTAACACATGCCCTTAAGACACTGAAGTTAGGAGAAAAGCCATTTTACAGGAGTAATAGTAGTTATCAATGTTATACAACTTGAAAGTTATTAATTAATTAATAATCTCATCCATATTTGTTATATTTTTATAACATTATACTAATAGTATAGTGTATAAATATAATAGTACTTGATTTAATAATTTTGCATAATTATATAATAATATTTATTTACTAGTTCAGTTAAGTAAAAAATATTAACATTTAATATAAATGAAATGTAACAGAAAGGTAACAAAAATCTTATTTTCTTATCAGTGATATTTACTATTTGATAGGTTTTCAACTATGTATGTATATTTTTTTTTTAGATACTTTCAGCTTTCACGAAATTTATCTTATTATTTAATTTACGGTAAATATAAAATATTAAGGATAAGGTGGGAATAAAATTTGAACATTTACATACCTTATGAAGTGAAAGTGACTAGAAATCGGACTAGAGTCTGGACAAAACGATTTAACCGACTCTGCTTGATTATAAAAAAACATGGGAAATTTACTCGTAAAAAATAGAAACGTGTTTTGACTTATCATAATTTATTTATTTACATGGTAATAAACTAAAATGTAACGAAGACAAAATACAAAAAATATGATGAGGCAGGGTGGTGGTGAAGGGGAAAAATGAAAAAAATAGATTCTACTTTAGCAAAAGTATCATGCAGGAGGACCTCTGTTATAATTAGAGAGCGTGACCAGACAAGAAATACTATGGTGAATCGGATTTTTTTATTGGAGATCACGATGCATTTTCCTCTACATCTTTCTCGAATCAGGGTGGTGAGGTTTGTAAAATCCGATCAGAGAAGATTATTTTTCCCTTATTCTTGCAATGTTTATTGCATTTCCTGCATGCTTGCTTCTTCCGGCTTGGTCTCTTTGCGAAACTTTCTTCACTTCCTGAAGCCCATTTTTCTGAGCGCTTTTAGGTCCACGTCCCCATAATAGTCCTCGCTAAAGAAAATTTCAGTTTTCAATCTCATGTACATTTTTGAAAAACTTATAAAAATACATGTTCGAAATCATGTTTAGTAATCAACTGCAGTCAAAATCTTTTTATTATTTCGATACACAGTTAAAACACAATAAATCTCAATTCATATTTTATAAATATTATTTTTTAATTATTTTAAATTTAATAATTACATGGGAAATGTGGCAGTATATTTTTTTAACTACACATTTTAGATTTATCAAACTACATTCTCCAAGGTAAAAATTAAAAAAGTAAGTAGTGAATTTTTAGTTTGAAATCAGCTCGAGTTTTTATAAAAACGTCCGAAAAAAATAGAAAATTGAAACAGACGACTTTTTTAAAATGATTTGACTTACCTGCACCTTTTTCTCAGCAATTATTCACCAAGTACCCAATATTAAGGAATAAAAAATGTGTACGGTGTTTTTATATTATTTTAATGTTATAAATTGAGAATTTTAAATAAAAAAACTACATATATGTTAAAAGGATAAAAAAAAGGTAATATTGAATACGTAATTTGCTACTGAAATACTAACTAATAAAAAGTTATAAGTTTTTGTTTCCTGAGTAGTTGAAAAATCTGTATTTGTTGTGTGCACCAGTCACAGAATTTGTATACTTTAATTATTTTATATTTAATTGAATTTCAATGAAACTGAAAAATAATAAATATAAGCAGTTTAAATAAATAAAATTAATTTAAATAAAACAAAGAAACAATATTTAGGAATAAACCAGTAAATTTGAATTGTCTGTATCTTGTCACTTTTTGATACAAGTCATTTTAATCCTTTTCCAAATTAATAATCTTTTAATCAATTTCAATGGCACATAGGAGCTTTTCTCTAGCAAGTTATAATTATCATCACATATTTTTTATTTTAAATTGACAATCTCTCCTTTAACCTGGAATTCCTTCCAACCTGAAATTTAATGTATCTCAGCTCCTAAGTGCCTTTCCAATTAAAATAATAAGAACTAAAATCATGAAAGCGTTAAAAGTAGTATTAACAATTCTCACAAAACATGTCGTTATTGGTGCACATATGTATATATATATATATTAGATTGCCTGTGAATGTATAGTGAATGAGCATGCAGAGTCCAAAAATCAAATTTAATTTTAAGACGAAGAGTATAGTAGTGTATGAGGATGGATGCATTGTGCGGAAGAAATGGAAAATGTCAAGCACACATCGATCGTGTCAAAAAGAGACGAGACGGCAGAGAATTTTTAAGATTTTTTTTATTTTCTTATTTTTTCTCCTTATACTTAAAAAAACAGATGACAGGGGTGAAGTTTCAAATTTTGCGAGGGGGTGGGTATCAGGAAGTCTGATCGAGGCCAAGAGTACGAGGGAAGGATTCTTCATTTTTTATTTCACATAATATTTTCGCATTTCCTCTCGAACGAGAGACATTAAGTTAAAGTTTGAAAATTTCCACCCTGTGACAAATAAACACCCAGCAATGAAAGTGTAGTATAAATTATGTGGAGGGTGAAACTTTAAGGGCTTTTTGATAGAATTCAAGAGGCCTTTGAAATTAGTTTCATAAATGATTCAAACTTCAGAAAGTAGAAGTCAAATTTTCAAATTTAGTCATTAATTTTGGCCAATTAAATATTGACGTTAAAAATAAATTTAAAAACAAAATCTAACTTTGTGATGTTTGAATTGAAATCTAAATTCTGAGATCGCCTTAGATTCTATCATAGGAGATTTCTATTGTTACAAAACAATTGTCATTAAAAAATCACCCTTCGGATAAGTCAAAAAACTTGGGTGTTCATTTGTCTCAGTAGTGATTTTAAAGAAGGGAGATGAAGGAAAAATGGGCTTGGCCCAGTGGGATCTAGGATGTTGGTCTTGTTGAAAATGGACCATTAGGTATTAGTTTCTAGTTTTCCTTGGTCTTTCTCCTCTCTTAAATTCTTTTTCTCACTCTCTCTCTCTCTCTATTTCTCTATCTCTCTCTCTTTCTCTCTTTCGCTCGCTCATTTTTTCTGTTTCTCTGTCTCAAATTCTCTCACTCTCACTCAGCTTGTCACTGACTACTGGTACCACTTTTGGTACAGAGTACTCTTGGCCCTTGGAAGATAGATGATAACTGGAAGTGCCAAAAGAGCGCGTTTTGAAAAAGATTTATTCTTGATTGGATGGTGAGGGCCTCGCGGCAACAGGTGTGGGTCTGGGCTTGCTTTGGGGCTTGCCCGTGTTCCTGGTTTCACCAGAGCCCTGAATTCCAGCAAGCAGCTCGCTCTTCCTGATGCTCTTCAGGTCCAGGTCGCCATAGTAATCCTCACTGTGAAGCAGAACCGAGAAAACCGGGGTCAAGACCAATCGACCATTTTTCGAAGTATTCTTGCGCATCGCTCCTTCAGCACGACCTTTCAGATTTCTTCTTTTTTTTTTTTCTATTTTGATTTACATTCATTTTCTGCTGTACCATTTTTTTGGAAACTTGTAACCCACAATGAAGATTGTAACCCATAAAATCAAATAAAAATTTAAGGTGCACACCTCTGTTGCGACGCGGTGAATAAAGGATCTAAAATAAACTGGGAGATGAGACGAAATCGATAGGAGCTGTAATTATTAGAAATCATTTTTCGAATTTCGAAGAAAGGACTCAAAATTACTGTTTTTATAGAATAAGCACAACTATCTAATTATAGCATTTCTCAATATTATACTAAAATATTGAGTCTTATTAGAAGAGATGAGAAGAAAATGAAAATAGAAAGAAAAGGGAAAGATTCTATATTATTAAATTCGTTTCAACTAAAAAATTAAGAAGAAAGTTGTTGCAATTTAGATCTGCATTCCAGAAAATAGATCAACTGATGATCTCTGGCCTCGCGTTAATTTATATATATATATTATTATTTTTACACTTAATATTTAACAATATGTCATTCATTTAGTAAGCTAGGCGTACAAGCTAAATCAAATAGTCATCACAATTATTTTTCTATTGGAATACTCTGTTGAAAATGATTGCATTCATACACGGGGATAATAATCCATGTGCGCTTGAATAGATGTGTTATATAGCCGAAAGATAAAGTTCTCGAGCTATAGACAATAAAATGGACAATTAAGCTACGAAAGAGAATCACAATTAGATAAAAAGTAACCCACAATTAGTTCATTTTCATTTCATAATTTCACTTTAAAGTGAAATAATCTCATGCGAAAAATTTCTAATAAATATAACTTGATTTAGACTTAAGATTGTCTTTTCATTCAGGTTACTTTTTTCTAACGATTTCCTTATGTGTTTTGATTGCGTTA
>JAUEJJ010000047.1:1799255-1813423 GCA_032164275.1 Synergus coniferae
AAAATCTCAAAGAAGAAAAGACAGAATTTGAACGTTTCTTTTCTCAGTCATTAGGATTAAAAACTTGTCTTCGACTTAGCATTAATATTCGGCTATTCCAGTTGCCAGGATAAAATAACAAAAAAGGGGTTTAATGGAGTTTCACATTCCAGTGATAGCACCCTCCATATCGCTTTTTATCCAAGGATACATTCTTCGAATAACCTTGTTTTAGGTCCTCCTTTCCCTTTTCCATTTTAAGATTATTATTCTGCTGAATTTTATCTCAGCTTCTTATTTATAGAATGATTTTTCGCCAGGGAGAGAAAAAGGATACACAAATATTACATTTTTTAATTATATTAGATTTTTTAATTATTTTCAAGATATGCCAATTTTTCAAATTATTTCTGCTATGAAATTTGAAATTTATCATTTTTATACCATATCACTATATAATGCCTGAAGTGCATCACAGATTTTGTCCCTGAATTTTGCAGTCGAGCACACACAAAAACGCGAATTTCATTTGAAGGTCATTTTGTTGGGCTCGAAATGACATTGGATACTGGAACAGAGGGATACATCAAGTCTGGGATTCGAAGGAGACGAGATGATGAGAGAGCAAGGACGATGCAGGCATAAGGCCAACTAAGTATGCACGTAGAATGCAATACTCATAAGTACATGACGCTTTCAACTACAACGGAACTTTCTCGCTCACTCAATCCAGTTTCTTGAATAATTCGCGAGCAGGTAGACGCGCTAGTTGCGACTCACGGAAGAACTCCATTGAACCTTGGAAAACGCGTAGGACATGTTTCATATAGTAGTATCCGACGTATCACTAATTATGAAACAAATAAGAATTTTCTTGTTTACTCTACAACAAAAATGCACCTTTACATTAAAATATGCAGTAATTTAGATGCAATATATCTATATACAGTATACAGTCGCTGGTACTAATACATTAGACTCGTAATTATTATAATTATCACATGATATAATCGTTATTATATAATTTATCACATACAATTCAGCGCACAATTTCCAAGAGGTTATTGCCCGTAAAAACGGAAAATCCGAAGTCTTGTTAATTGCAAACATGTAAACAGAGTCGTATATGATGTGTGTAGAAATTCTAAATGAGTCGTCCTTGTATTATTTTTTTTTATTATAAAAAAGTGCTGTTATTACCAAATATCTCGAAAATATCGAAGACATTGTTGAATTTTAAGTAATTTTAGGAACTTTTGAGATATTTCAAGAGATTTTACGAAATTTCATCGGATTTTGTAGAATGTTAAAGCGAATTCAAAGAATGTTATGGAACTTTTATCGAGATTCCTGAAATTAGACAGGGAATTACAAGTTTTTATATTTAAAAAATGAAAAATTCTGAATTGCTTTGCATACTTCTGAAATCTCTTAAAACATTTTGAAATCCTTTGATTCGAATTTGTCTAGAATCCTCTGAACATTTTTAGCAATAGGAGTGCAAAAATAAGAAATTAATCGCGCACGGATCATTCACTTATTCAAGAATTCATTTGTAGTAAAGGATGTCGAAACGTTAATTCGTGCAAGTACCGTTCAATGAAAATCATGTATGGTCGTGGAACGTAATTGGTCATGCACGAACTTTGGCATCAATGACACGTCGAGACTTCTTTGCAGGTGTGGCGAAGAAGGATATACGTCTGACCGGATGGCAAAGGAATAAATGCCTTCCGGATAACGGTTTTGTTGCAATCTTAGAGGGCTTGTCACCGTCTCGTTATATGACTGTCGCCAAGGTTACTAATAAAGGCCCCCTTCTCATTATTACCAATCATTCACCGTTGATATCATATATAATAAGTCATATACCAAATATTTAACACCTTGCAAGAATGATAATTAAGATTATTAACAAAGTTGACCTTTGGGAATTTCGATTTTTGTAAGATTGCAATTTATCAGGCAATTTCTATAAATTAATGTGCAAACGTTGCAACTCGCGGTGTACATGTTCTGAAGACCATATTAAAATAATATGCTTGAGATGAACCTACCTTGGTCTGAAGAATACGAAGCGGTATGGGACAGAAAAGTGAAAGTCATCTTTCTAGTCAATTTCGAACAAAATATAATTTTATTGATGTCTTCGAGGAGGGCGGGACTATTTCGTAAGTCTCGAAAACATAAATTAGAGTTTTCCTTTTGCGAAAGTTCAGGAATTTTGAAATTGTCTCTCACTTCTATATATAAGAAAGTTCAAGAAAAATGACTTCTTTCGTGTCTGTAGGAACTTTTCCAAGTTCTTCTATATAATGAACTTTAAAATATGTGAACGATGAATTAAAAAAGAGTGAAAATTGAGATGCGTTTTTTATATGTCTCAAATGCGGTTTGATTTATGGCTCCCATAGCTGGAGCTTTCGTGGGATCCAGAAGTATTTTGTAATATCCTGAAGTACATGTTTATAAGTACAGTTGGCTTGCACTGTGGAGTGGTGATAACCGCCGGTAGCATCGCGTTGAGGTAACGCCTGGATCATTGCATAATACGACCGGAGAAGCGACGAGGACGATCATAGAAGAGGAAGAATTAAAGGCGAGATACCATGAAAGAAGAGTCGACCAGCTCTGACTATATGTACTACACAATCTGGTAGCGCATCTTGCGAGAGTGAAAGTGAAGACTCAAGAGGCGAAGAGCGAAGACTTGTGAGCTCCGAACAGCTGCTTTGCGTGCCCGACATCGGATCTCGAGCCTACGAAAGGATCCAAAATACTCCATCACGAAAGAAGTCTCTGGAACCATCATAATACATCATTCATGATTCATGATTTTTGAAACATAGTTAATAATAATTCATGATTCATGATGTGTGACTCGTACTACGCATTATTCTATTCTCTTTCGTGATTGTTAATTCCCTATTTCGTATTTTCAATCAAAAAATGATTTTTCGAAAAAAGAAAAGAATGTCATTTCATAAGTTTATTGCCAGAGCGAAGCGACTATAAACAAACTTTCTCTCGGATTAATTTCATTGGCCAATCAAGTGACATAACAGAATTGAAGTGACACCTTCAAAATGTATATTCAACAGAGTTCATAACATTATTTTGATAAAGTTCATAGAAATCGAGTTTATGAAATTATAATGCGCTACAGTGGGCGAGAAACATTGCATTGTCAATTAATAATGAACGACACAAAATTCCCTCATTTGAAATTGCACAATTTACAGACATTCAAATTTTTAAGGTACTGTTAGTTGCTACGAAAGAACGAAAGAACAAAAGGCATTGGACAAATTATTTTATATGTAATAATTATTTCGATTATGTTATTATTCTGAAGATGAAAAATGTAATGGATAAAATTCTTTAAGAGATTAAAGTTGGTTATCCATTTCTATCATTTTAACAGAAAGAAATACATTCATCCTTGGCAAAAGTTCAGAGAACCCTGAACGATAACCATTATTTTTTTGCGAAGCAGAATTCTGGATTGTAATGCAATTGCTTCTGTCCTGTGTTGGCCTTGCGTTGCAGTTGAAGTTAATGAGAAGTAGACATTCAAGTAGAAAAGCTATTGGGAAAGCTATAGCAAGAAGGTGGCGGAGGATGAGGTTGATGACACCTCGCTAGACGTTTCATCGACGTTTTGTCGGTTGATGTATATAAGCACTCAAGTCGTGAATACCAAATGGTTTTCTATCCTTTCATCCTTTTGCAATGAAGGGGGTTTGCAACTGTTCTTTCACGTACTTGCAGTCGCACAACCTATTCATGGAATTGTCTCCTCCGATGTTTCACATCAGATTCGCAATGGAGATCGGACACCAATTCAGAGAAACAATAAGCGAAGAGAAACTTCCGATCTTTGTCAATCTCACATCTTCTTACAAAAAAATGATCATGAATATTCTTTTATACCGAAAGGAGAAATTAGGAAATTCCGAAAATTTTTAATTCAGACATTTTTAAGGAAAAAAGTAGTAGATCTGATATAAAGGAAAGAGACTAAATTAACGAGAGAGTATAAAAGAAAGGGAGAGTATTTTGGCTTTAATGAGCACTCAAATTTAAGTGACATGAGATAAAATCTGAATGTTCTAACGAACTTTCCTTCGAAGATGAGTGTCCCTGATGGTATTAATTTCTTCTCTTTTTATTAAATGAATTCTTGTCCATGACGATGCTATTTTACGAGAGGCAAAGACTGGGAGATCGCGTTTCTGGGAGAATGGATGCTAGCCTCGACCTTTCCATCTATAGTGGAAACCGTTCTCATTCTTTTTATCTTTCACCGTGCCTGAATCTCACACGATATTTAAAATCAGATCAAATGATCCGATTAGGCGTTCAGAATCTTAGAAAGGGGAAAAATATGTGGCGAAAGGGGAAAGGGCCGCGTGTTTAAAGGAAAAAGGTATCTTTTCAATGATGGAAACATATGTTTAGGGAAAAATGGACATCTTTCATGTTCTATTGTTCCGCGCTTTTTGCCCCTTTCAATAAAATCAGATAGAATTCAAGCTGAGGGCATTGACTCTATAAAATTACTCAGTCTATTGCAACAGAGAATGCACAAGCGATTAATAAATTTACTTGCTGCTGATTGATTCTATCAGAAGCTGATCGAAGAAGTAAAGTGTCTGCACGTTTGAAGATCTTCAGGGGGAGATAACCAAATGAGCATCTCATGGAGTGAAAAGAAGTACTCCTGCATATTCATACAGAAAAAAGCGTTTAATTCTTTTTATTATTTATTTATTCTTTTCACATACTGCTTTTTTCTACTAGAAAATAAAGAGTTTCAGCTAATAGTAAATGAAGATTTTTTTGTACTTTTTTCTGTGATGTTTTCTCTAAAGTGTTGAAGCCTTCAAAGTACGGATACTTGTGATATCTATTGGCGTCTATTTATTTAACATTTCCAGTAGAAAGTATGAGACCGCGTCACTTGGTGCTGGTCGACATACAAAGTGGTAGCAAGTTAGCAATTTAGAATTTACATTGGGAATCCCTCTCTGTCACTCTTTGCTTATCCCTTCCTTCTTCAATTTTTGCAGCCTCTGTCTCCCTTTCTCATTGAATCCGGCTTTTACTGCATGAGACATTTCGCATTTCTGCGCGCAATGACTTCTAAGTGTCGCCCAGTTTTCGGTTTTGATAGTCGTTTTTCTTTGGTCCGGAATCCAGGGCCGTATGAAATAATAAAAGATAAATTCAGAACGGAAAGGAATTTTCTTGGATCCAGGAATACCTTTCCGCGTTGTTAATTTCCTTCTACAATGTTTTAATGCTTCATCAGTATCTAATGATAATAAAATGCTAGTTGAAACTCGGTTAATGAAATTAGAATGTGCGAAAGACTCAATAATTACAAGCGCGAGGTAATTTCCCGTGATTAGGATTCAGATATGATGATTGAATCAAAATTAATGAAGACAAAATTAATGAAGTTCTTAATGAATCAATTATTCTGAATATCACATAATTTCTCGCTGACTATCTAAATAACCTACTTTATTCCTAAATGAAAAAATATAATATATGTTATACACACATATAGAGAAACGTGAACCTTTAGTATGTGATTATATCTTCAATTTTACATAACCATAATCGAATATAATGATGCAATCGACAGGTGATGATTTATTTTAAGGATTTGTGCCACTTTGTTAGCCAATCAGGTTCGGAGACCTCGAAATAAATTTGCAAATCTGGGATGAATTCAAGTCAGGACAATGATCCTTGATCTATAAAATTTTAACCTACGACGAGAAGAGATGCACTTTCGCACCACATTATAATATTAATATAATTTTTTCAAAAGTGATTAAAGATTAAATTTAGAGTCGAGTTTTGCGAGTAAAGAGTGAAAGTAATCGATGTCATGCTGAAATAAAATCCTAAAATACCAGATTATGCGGAGTCCAGTCCAGTTCGACTTGTCCTTTTCACCTCCCACGTGCAAGAGAAATGTGCAGCTCATTTAAATGCATGTTTGTTGAGTGCTAGCTAATCAGGACGTTTAGTAACAAAGTTGCATTTTAATTTTTATTCTGAGATTTGATAGGAAATAGATCTCTAACATTAAAAAATGTTAGATATTACTGTAAATGTTATACAATTATATCATCAGTTAATACAAAAAGCAAAGAAATTAGTTTCTTGAAACGTTATTGTCGAGAGAATAAAGTATTCATGAAAATTAAAAATTTCTCAGTTCTTTCTCCACAAGTATGACCGATCGTGAGTATTTAAGTAGGCGAGAGACGTGCCCAGCGTTGGTGTATTACATCGTTTATTTAATTCTGCATGTATGCAGACATTGACGCGATTGCACTTTACAAAGAACGCCGTTGCGAATCCATAATTTCCCGCCGCTTTCCTATTGTTAGCCTGACTGTATCGCCTAGTATATTCAATACCAATTTGATTAATATATAACTAATCTTCCGAAGGTACTTTGTTTTCCATTAATTAAACACCAGGCATGACATATATCCCCTAATACGCTCCGACTACACTAAATTTAGATGCTTCAACAATTTAACATATAAAGAAACGACCAAAGTTCATCTAACTTGCTAATGTTATTGCATGTCGTGTAATAGAGGCAAATAGAGGAGAGGTTATAGATTTTAATGCGTTTACTTTCCCCCGAGAAATTCGATACTTTCTCGTATTTACTGGTATTTTCTGAGGAAGGCTGGTCCAGATGTCAGCTGAATAATCTCCAAGTATCATCGAAATATATTGTTATTAATTAATACTTTTCTATGAGATATTAAAAGAAAAATATTCTAGGCTTCGTAAAAGGTGAAGAATATGACGTAATATATTTGGACTATTTCTGAAATTCTGCGATTGACTTTTAATAATTATGGATAAAGGAAAAGGATGAGATTTATGAACCGGAATGCGGCATCAGCATCCAAGGAGAACCACTTTGGTACTGCACCCTAGGTATTCGCGTTCTCGCACGTCTATTCGACACAAGCTGTGCGCGTGTACTCCCACGTGTATACATGAATTTAATATATTCAGCGTACAGTACACAGCATCATCTACTTTACAAATTTCCTGATTGCATTCGTATGATTACACGAATTGTTGCCGATTCAAGTATTAATGAACTGTCTATCACTACTGTCCACTCGATTTCAATGCTGAATTTGTCTTCTTTCATGAAACACATCGGTTGACCTACTGACGAACCTTCAAAGATCAAAGACGTCTCGGATCAGATTGATATACATGCAGGAAGTAACAATTTGTGAACGATGAATATGACAGACAATGTTGACTTGAACTGTACACGTCTTAGTGGTTATTATTAATAAGCGATAAGTACCGTTGGAACTTGTAAACAGAATCAGGATATCTTTAGATATTATCCTTTAACTCGAGATCAATTGCTGTTCTTCCGTGAGAGAGTTCTCGGCCTGCAGTGGATTAATATAGACAGAAATAGGTATGAAGTTGCTCAATATTCAATGTATCTTTACCTAGATCACCTAGATCACCTAGATCACCATATCTATCGTGAACATTGACACCGCATGTCGATTGACATTTATTGCTCGATGGTCTTTAACACTTGCTATTACTCTGCTGTGCAATACCTTCGTTCAAAGACTTAAAACACACGTTGTGAACAAAAGTCTATTGCATCATAGTCAACAGGTCGAAGAACTGATTATACTTACGTACAGGAACTCATTATGTTTGTGCATAAGAACTTACTACGTTTGTGAATATAAAAACTTATTATGATGTTATGAGAATACACATGTGGCATAATTTGTAAGAAAATTATTAGACGGTAGATAAAAAAATGAATAATAGTAAATAACTCTGTATCATTTTGTTTCATAGTACAAAACGATCATGCATGATATTATAGTTTGTACTATGTACCATAATCTCGAAATATCCTTTTCGATAATTTCCACCTTCGAAAATTACAGGAATAGTCTCGTAATCCAATTAATTCCGCTATCCCAATCAATTACGTCGACTTGCATAAACTTTCGATATTAACTGATATTAATCAGTCATTTTAACTACTTGTTAGTATACTTATGTTAAATAATACCAATTTTTCCAGCTGCTTCATTTCCGCAGTTATGAGTATATAAATAAATCTGCCCGTGTAATATAACATTATGTATTGAATAACAATATCACTGATATATTTTCCAGTTTTTAGTACTCCCCTGAAGATTCTTCGGGAATAAAATGTGGATCCTAATTTGAATTTATTTCCAGAAATCTTCAGCCAACCGAAAATTGGCATTTATCTGACATTTGGCGATGCTGCAATGAGCGTTGCGTGCAGTTAATAAGAGTTCTCGGGCCTTCTGACAGTAGGAGCATTGCTATTTATCTCGCCGCCTCAAACTGAAAGTCAAGGAATTTCTCTCTCTCACTCTCGATATTTTCTCGCCAGGGTCCTTAAGTATGGCGCGAAATCCATTTAAGTAATTATAAGTTCTGCTTCCTGCCACCGACAGGCTTGCAGTAGAATTTTTTCCGAAACCTTAATACCTCTCTTTTAGGATTGCACAGTAAATCATCGTCCAAACAGATAATTTTATACACTTTATGTTTTTTCATACTTTTCGTCACATCCCTACGGATCAAATACATGTTGCTGATGTAGGTCAATCGGTTCGCTTTCGTTCCAGAAATGGTACTCTAATATTTTGAATTGTTTGCTGGAATTTGTCGAAACAAGTTATGTATCTATTTATAATATTACCTGGTGCATCAAACCAATAAGAGGCTGGAGGATACATTACAAACTTATGCAAGAGGCTAGGCTCATGCGTACCCGTCGCATAACAGACTCGCGTTGGCATTCGCTTTAAGGTTAAACTCCTGTGACATTTTGGATGACTTTCACCCAACGTCGACCGCGGCAGAGCTGCTTTCTTCGTTGTTTTCTTTTCGATTTCAACCGACATGAGCGAACAGGGCGCGGTCTCCGCACTTATTGCATTTATCAGTGCACACGCTCGCTTATACAAATAATAACTTATGCTGCTTGTACAATACAGTCAATAGACGTAATTATTAGTCCTCGATGCTACAATGCGATTGACCGTGACACAAATGCACTCTGCAATGATTTTTCTGGGGCGAAAATTAAGCTCCACCGACAAAAGTTATACACTGGGTACAATTTTCATTTAGAAAGAATGAGCAGCAGGTGCTATAAAGTATGTTGAAAACTATACCTTTCATTTATAAGTTAGAGATTCCTCACATCAGTAGTAAAAGTCTTTCTAATGGTCCATTAGACAGGAAACTTGTACCTATATACTTGACGCAACATCGTTGCGGCCTTTCATCACTTATCTACAACGTAGAAGAATTCTAAACCGGAAGTGGAACTTCTATTTATAAATCAGTGAATAATTTTTGTATACATTTACCTCACAACAAACTACAGCTGTGATAAGTGTAGTAATTTGTATTGTAACCTTCCCTCTTATTTGCATCAACCTACAGTTTTTGCACAAATCTGTAAATACTTTTACACGAGTGAAATTAACATGAAGTGCCGTTATCCACCTTTATTGAAGAAAACAGGAATCTGAAACAACAATGAATCATTTCAACACTGTTTCTCAACGATATTTTGTATTGCATAATAATCGTTGTACAATAGACAATTTTTCCTATTAATAATTTTTTGATTGGATCAAATGCTTCTTTTTCTATGGGCTTCAATAGCTAAGTGAATTTAATTGATTCGAAAGTCATTGACCTATAGCTTTACGCGACTGTTATACCTGTAATTATCTGTGTCAATTCGCTAATTTATGCAGGATGTTGAAAATTCGTTACAGTTTTTTTTTGCAAGATAGTTGGTTGAAGTTTATGGATCAAGGCCGATTGAAATGGCCTTTAATTTTTTATATTCTCCATTAAAAGATAAATTCACTCTCAATTTAAACTCATTTTGATTTCTTTACTTTTTACAATCTCATCATAGAAGATATTGATGTTTTCACTTTATGTTATTGAATTTTTTAAAACAAAATTATACGAACATATAAAATAGAAGATTTTTAGCTCAAAAGAGAAGTTGTTAAAATATATGAATTATGCACTTTGACGTAATGCGAAAACGTCGCTCGACAGACCATTTCACTTGCGGTTATGACAATTTTATGTCGATTATTTTATTCCAGGAATTGCATAATGAAAATCCCTGTCCAACCTGAATGAAATTTCCTGGTGTGTTCGAACTCGTTTTCTAAATCCTATAAAGCTTGTTCCCAAGAAATATCCACGTTTTTAAAATAACATATGAACTTATTCTCACGTAGGGATTGACAAGTAGAACATGCATTACCTTAAAGTGAACTATAACTCTTATGTTTTTGAAAAGCAGTGTGAGATAAATAATCCTGTTATTGGTATTGTCTTGTCTCGCATATAAATATAGAACAAATTAACCTTTTATTGATATACCTCTAGACCTGTTATTCAAACTTACATAAAGTCATAAAGAAATTTGTGTTCACGAAATGTATGTGCACGTCAATTTAAATTAGATTTTAAAATCCTGGATCTTAAAGTAGAAATCTAGAGAATGTTTAATCCTCTCAATTTTGCCTGAATGTATTCATAAACAAGGAGCCAGCAATCAATTATATTCATTACGGTTATTACTCTAATCCCCGTCTGGTTTCAGAAAAAATTGTCGAGGCTTAAACGAGCTTCTTTAGCTTTATTTTTTGGGGGGGCATACTTTAAGAAACGTCGTATTTTAGCACCCATTCCACAAGGACCTTCTTTATTTACCAAATCTCTTGCATTATACTATTATCGTTCACGGTATCTTTCCCATTAGCTGGGATATAGGGGATGATATACGATGGGAAAAACCAGGGATTTTAAGGTGGCTTCAGTGTGTTAAAAATTACGGGCCTCGTCTTGAAAAATCATTAACGCGTTCCAAGAAGTCGAGAATGATCCCTCGAAGCTGGGGACAAGGGGCCTCAGGGCCCTGGACTTCGTTTTTTTTCCTTAAACCGGATTTTCAAGCCACGTGTGTTCCGCGACTGTTGCTGCGCTGCCTCGGCTTTAGTTTCCTTAGATACCCAGAGTTGCAAAACCTCCGGCAAGGTGACCTAGTTTTGACAAAGTAGACCGCAATGCCACCCTCTGCTTAGAATGAATCCGATCTGTGAGATTTGTGATGAACGTGATTAATACTATTTTGATTTAATCCATCGCAGTATCGCAGATCAGACAAAAGTCACTGTAAAAAATTCGCTCATGTTATAAACAAAATTTTACAACTACATATGAGTAATTTAATTATATAATTTAATTATATAATTTAATTATAATTGCTAATATCATGATAACACACTCTTCCAGTTTTTCGTTACGATATTAGTCAAATAAAATTATTTGATTGATAAATTTGACACATATTTATCATATATCCAACTTTCCAGGTTCTTCTGTTGCCAAACGATCAATGGAACATTGCATATTATAGCATTACATAAAGTGACAGCGACTCTTTGATATGTCAGCAATAAAGAGACAAATTTATCTCCATCCATTTCTTTCCGGAGCTATAATTTATCTCTGTATCGTAAAGTGAGCAGGCTTTTGTAATCTGAAAAGGTGTTTTACCTTAGCTGTCATTTTTTCTTTACATCTTCACAGATATATTAAAAATGTTGAGCATCAGTAATGGTACTTGTGATTATATATTATATTTAATGAAAAGGCATACAAATTCGTGTTTGAAATTAATGTGCAGAAGTCAAATGAAATAAATAATTCGCTAGGGGTTTCAAAAATTTGTACTTTATTGGACCGTCCTGTCTGACTCAATGCAGTCCGTTACTACTGACATCTTTTTTCTCTATGCGCTCTTAAAATCTAGCGAATAATCAGCGACAAGTATATACTAATGATTCCAATTAGCGTATATACACTGATGAATTAGCGAAATTTCACTGATAGAGATTTAGATTAAAAGAGCACAGATATTAGAAAATACTAAAGACGACAGAGGCTCTGGGCATTTTTCCTCATCAGGGCCACATATCGTGAAAGTAAAGACAAGACGGATATTCCTTCCGTGAAATCCCATTATCTTTCGCCTCTTTAAAGTGCAAATAAAGCATCAAAGAATCCGCCGTATTATGAAGAAAAGGGCCTGGAAATGTCTACTTCGTGGGCGACGTGAAGACTGAAGAGTCCTTCTCTTTTTATTTCTTTCATTGTTCTTTTGATATTCGTGGAAGAGTTATTCGTTAGGGCATGTCCTCGCATATATTTACCTATACTGTACGAATAATATTGTACAATGTTCAATGTACATGCGTGTGAAGTGCGTCACGTAGTAGAAATGCAGTTATAAACGTCCCACACACGACATGTGAGTGAGACAGGAACCCACGGGAATTTAGTCATTGAACAATGACTTTTCTATGAGTATGCGAGTCGTGTATGATGTCTAAATGTCTAAATGTCTGAATGTATGAATGTACTGTACGCATTGCACAAATCTACGGCCATCTGTCTAGCTATAACTAGCCTCGTGGCAAGATACGCACAGTAGCAAACGACTTATGTCTTGCAGGTGACGATAAAAATTCAAAAGCCTTCCGTCCTACGCATTGTTATGCGTAATGGGTTATCTAAAACGATTTTTTCTGTTATGTACGTAATTCTTGTGAAGGAATTTGTCGAATTATTCATGAACTTTGGATTTCACATGTCCCGTTTCAACTTTTCCTTTCATCCGGAATACGCCTTTGATTCAAATATGCATAATATGTATATATATGGTATATATATAAATCTTTGATTTTTCCGAGCCTTTAAACCCAAAAGAGTGTCTTGTTAATAATCATGTCATAAATATGTGTCTGTCTAAATTTGAATCCGTGAAAAATGAGTAAATATTGCTTTCATATGTATAATGTGGTTCCTAGCCTTGCATTAGATCGTCTTGAAATCAATAATGATATTAAGAAAATGAGAAAATCGGTCCACCGTAACAATGAAAACAAACTATCATAACTTTTTCTGATCACTATTTCACGGTCGAGCACGAGCTCTTTCACATTACGTCTTAGAATCAATTGGAAATTCTTCACAGATGAAAGTACCGGATAACGCCTGTCATTAAACGAAAGTAAAATGCAGCATTCAAAACATGAATTTTCTTTCCAGCGCGTGGGATTTGTGATTATTATTATTTCTCTAATTTATGGAATTCGAAATACATTTTTGAGAAATTCAATATTCTAATTCGCAACCACCTTCAACCGATATGCTTTCTTATTTTTGTGAAAGAAAAATGATACGTACTCTCTAAATTCGAGTTGGTGAAATTTTATTGGGGATCGGTGGCGTATTTTTGGCACTAATTTATTGGTAACCTCTTACTTATTCAGATTCAGAGAATAAGTTTAATCAAAAGTTAAAATTACTGGGAGTCGAAAGAACTTTCCACGTCTCTGATGGAGACCCAAGAATAGCTAGTGTATCAAACCGATATCACTTTCCCGGCTTTCTTGAAGTGACCACGCCCGATTCCGATAGTTTTGTACGTAAATCACGATCGAATAAGTTCGATCGGAGGAGAAAGACTCTTATCTCTTATTCACAGATGCTATGAAATATTTAAATATGTACGGCATCGTGTGCTGAACAACCTTGTGTGAGACTAGTATTAACATACTCTCTAAATTTGAATCAGTGAAAATTGTTACGTATCATAATGCGACTTAGTTTCTAGCTATTGAATAATCCGTGAAGGCAGCTGTTTCTTCAGTAAAATTATTTTTGTTGAATTAATTTCGAGAAAAAATAAAGGAAGCCGGTCTCGATCCTTGAACCGGAAGATCCGGTGGATCGACCTCAGAACTTTCCATGTTACGCAGACTTTTTTTATTGGCAGACTGATTCCAAACTGGATTTTTCTCCATTGAAAACATTGTTCTGTTATTTTTTACTAGTAGTGATTTTGTTTATTATTTATTTTGTTTGAAATTGTTTCATTTTCAAAGCAACATTTTTACTTTGAAATTTTTTAAATATTATATAAGTTACATTTATATACGATTATTAAAAAAGCTTTCTAAGGGAGAAGGAAAAAAATTCTGACTGTGGTTTATTGAAGGTACAGA
>JAUEJJ010000047.1:1844974-1865646 GCA_032164275.1 Synergus coniferae
ATTTTACTGTATACTTTTGGATAAAATAGGGTTTAACGAAACCCTTCCAAAAAGGCCCTGTACCCAGCCCTCTTAAGGGCGTCGGATATATTGCACTTAGAAATTTGTTTGTATGTGTGTATATTGTAAGATAAATAAAGAAAACTCACGAAGTATTTCAAGTCTGATGGAATTCTGGAATGCATTTTATAAAACATATATCGTGTTCTTGATAAGGAAACGAATATTTTGATAGAAAATATTCATTTTCTGAAACGTTGAAACGAGCACATCAGACGAGCATCGATCTTTGGCAAAGGTCGGGAAAAGAGATGCCGATTGTCAAACACACGACTTCGATGATTTTTTGTAGACGCAACACCGACACTAAATAGAAATTACGTGATTTATAGAAAGTTTCAATAAATTAAACTAGCGTCCGAAATTGTCAGTACGCCTGTTTTTCAGCAGTTGAGCTTAAAGTTCTCTAATTTTTATAATATTTAATTGAAAAATTTTTCCCTAAAACAGTACGAAAGATAATAAAATTCTGCGTCTAATGAGCTAAAGGGAAAGTTAAAATCTGTATTTTGTAAAAAGATGTTGCAAAAAACCTCAAATTTCAATATTTTCAAAAATGTTAATAACTACGAAAATATTTATGATTCTAAAAAGATCTTAGTCTCATTTTAATGATAAATCTTCATAGTGTTGCTCTACACTGTTTAAATATTTTTAAAATTATTTTCCTAGCTTTTGCCGTAGGCTCAAACTTGCATAGAAAAATCGTAAAATTTTAAATCTCCATAGTTATTTACAAGAATTTTTTAAAAATTAAAATATACCATATTTTAACCAAATGTAGTAAAATCTATTCAAATATTCATTTATTCATTTTTTTTATTAATGTATGTAGGACAATCTTCATTTTAAAATTTACGAGATTTTTCGTACAAGTTTGAGCCCATGGCAGAAGCTAGGAAAATAATTTCAAAAATATCTGAATAGCGTACACAAAAACTATGAAAATTTATCTTTAAAATGAGACCAAGGGCTTTTTCAAATAATAAATATTTTCGAAGATATTAACATTTTTGAAAATGTTGAATGTGGGTGTTGGTGGAAAAGTTAATGAAACTCCGATTATTTAAACAAAAATATCAATTTATTGGAAACAACTTTAGAACGAGGTAATAGGTTTGAAGACCAAGTGCAGACTGCAGACTGACTATCTGACCTGCGCGCTGCGGGTGAAGCCTTCAGAGGGTCTTTTGGAATCGGAATGTCCGAGTACCGATACAATGCGTTATTGCGACAATCGCGATGACGCATCTGCAAAGGCTTTTTCGGCAGGAGAGAAAGTTATATTGCGGTACAGTTGTAAACGAATTTTAGACATATGTTTGGCAGGAGAGGTTCGAAGAGCTAAGTCTAGAGAATTTGTATAAAAAACTTCAGGTTATAGTAAAAACTCTAACTGTTGGAAAACCCTAAATTTCTAGCGTGGGAACGAAGGTCAACACATTGAAATATGATATTTTTGAGCAATATCATTTTATAAAATACAGATTTTATAATCTTCTCCTTTAGCTTATTAACCGCAGAATTTGATTAGATTTTGTACTGTTTCGGAGAAAATTCTTTCAATTAAATATTATAAAAATTAGAGAACTTTAAGCAACTGCTAAAAAACAGGCGTACTGACAATTTTTTACGGTAGTGTATAATTTATAATTGTCAACAAAATGCGACTTTGTGCTTATGAAATGAGATATGTCAATTTCAGAGTAGTTTTTTGTGCTGAATCCGAATCTAGCCTCCATTTGTCTGCAGCACGTCAGCTGTTTTCGAGATAGTTTGCATCAAAAAGTTTGAAAAATTACAAATCAGGATAATAGAATGTTGTAAAAAAATTTTTTAAATGAAGATCAATACATGATTTCGATGTATATTTAATGCCAAATCCAACGGTGGGCTTGTTTTTTTGATATCTTTTACGGTTGCCGAGATAATCTAGAAAAACTGATGAAATACACGAAAAAAAGTGGTTTTACAAAAAACTGCATATCTAGCTGAAAATTTTGTTTTCCTACTATGCCAGGTGTCATTCTCTTCGTTTTTTAATCCCAAAGAAATTAAAAGAAAATCCAGGGTTCAGGCTATCACCGTTCGAAAGATACATGGCAGAGAAGTTGTCTCTTTCTACGGAGTTGCCATAATTTGACGGCTTACACGTACTTGAAGAGAATCATTGTACTGTATCTAGTATTTCATTGTTCCATTATCTTCAATATCTGCAAATTTTACATTAATCACGAAGTTTATCATTTTCTTAGTGTTAACAGCATTCAATTCTTTGGATTCTTGAGCAGGTTTTAATCACGTAGGTGTCACACGTGCTCCGTGCTGTTTTTATTTCATGCTAGACCTCTGCGGAGTCACATGTATGCTACGAGTACTTATACTCCAGAACTAGAACTCATTCCTATTGAAGTCCAATTCATTAGGTAGCGTTAATTGTGAGCTACCATTCGACATTCATTCTGCAACAATTGCAAAATGGAGCGTAGTTGCAAAAATCATCCCGATATAGTTTCTACTACGTTTGCGGTGTTTTTGTCCCACAAAAACAGAGACAAAACATTTCTTCTACAATGCGAAAATGTTACAAGATTTTTTTTCAGATTAAACCCGAAAATGGAGAAAAATACCATATTGGATACCGAACAGTTGCTGCTCGACTTGTGCCATTTCTTTGATGTCAGTATATCGAGTGAATTTCGATCATATCTTCACTTTTTCTTCCCCTATGGTACTTCTTGGTGAGAACCTCTGAACCATATCGATAATTGTTATTTCTGTTTGAAAAATGTTAATGGCTATTCATCGAGATGCAAGGACTCCATAATTTACCCTAATGTTTCTTCCGTGACAAAAGCTGCGTCTGACCGTAAATAGTATCTCCCGGTTAATTCCACAAAACGCAAAGCAGAAGAAATAAATTATTCTGATGAAAATCAAACTATGGAACATGATCCGACCAGAAACTTTGCCACAATTATTCTATCAAAAAGAATTAAATGATTTTTCTAGATTATCTCGGCATCCATATAAGATATGAAAAAAACAACTATCTCCTGATTTGTAATTTTTCAAAAAAATTTTTAAGCCAAAATATCTCGAAAACTGACGTGCTGCAGACAAATGGAGGCCAGATTCGGATTCAGCACAAAAAACTACTCTGAAAATGACGTATCTCATTCCATGAGCACAAAGTCGCATTTTGTTGACCAGTTATTCAGCGAATCTCACGATCCGATGCGAAACAAGGCTGTGAAATACTTAAAACTTTTTTGTTGACTCGATGACGGTCGATGATATTCTCCTTCCAGAGAATATATGGGAATTTTCTACACTCATTCATCAATTATTTGCACATTTCGGTTCTTGAGTGCAAATAATCGCATCGTGAATTCAGGTAAAAACTCAAGATCGTAGGTACTATACTTTTACCATATGCGTAGAAAAGTCGCCTAGTGAGTCACCATGGTGGTCGCCACGTAAACAACTTCTCTACGCCACTACTTAGCTCTTTGAGCAAACGAACTCTTCGAAGGTTTATATGGGCACCCAAGGGACGCTGCGGGGGGGGGGCTGTGATCTACGCATATAACCGCGGCGCAAACAATTGATGGATGAGTGTATTAGGAAATTTTTGGATTGTTTTAGAAGCTATTTTAAATTTTTGGTCGATTTTATGACTATTATCAAAGCTATTATCTCGGTTATATTTACATCTCTCTCCCCTGTCCCCTTTCTTTATCATCTGTCGCGTTTTTTTTATTTAGAGCCTGAGTTGTGTCTATAAAAAATCATCAAAGTCCTCCCTAGTCAAAGCTTCGGATTGAAATTCATTCCGAACCAATTCAAATCATTCCGGAATTTGTATCCGAACCAAACAGTTTCATTCCAATCGAATCCGAAAAAAGTTTTCAATCCGAATTAATCCGAGGCCTATTCAAAATCAATCCGAATGAATCCGGTAAATCCAAATCAATCAGAATTAATCCGAACTTTCAATCCGAATGAATCTCAATTAATCCGGTCTATCCGAATCAATGCGTATGTTTCCTAAAAATTCGGATTCATTCGGATTAATCGGACTCATGCGGATTGAATGTTCGGATTAATTCTGATTAATCCGGATTCATTCGGAATAAAGGCTCGGATTGATCTTGAATGTGCCTCGGATTAATTCGGATTAGAAACTTCCTTCGAATTAGAACGGAATGAAACTGTTTGGTTCGGATACAAATTTCGGAATGAATTTCAATCCGAAGTGTTTGAGAATCGGCATCTCTTTTCCCGACATTTGTCAAAGATCGGTGCTCGTCAGTGCTCTTTTCAACGTGTCAGAAAATGAATATTTTCTATCAAAATATTCATTTTTTTTTATAAATATTTTTTATAAAATGCATTCCAGAATTCCATCAGACTCCAAATACTTGGTGAGCTGTCTTTATTTATCCTACAATATACATACTTCCTGAAAATAAATGTGAGGACAGGGCCGTATTGATAATATGGGGGACACCCAAAAAAATTTCTAAGTCCAACGTATCCAACGCCCTTAATGCCATTCAGGAGGGAATTAAGGAAAATATCCTAGAACCACTACAAAGGGGTTAACAGAATTTTTATATTGAATTGAAAGGGTCCATAATAAAAGCAGTGACCATACTACCGCATTCTCCTCTAAAAAAACTTTGAAATGTTCTAGATTTTTTAAAAATCTTTTGAAATCATTTCAAAATCCTTAAACTCTTTGAAATCCTATATAATTCCTTAAAATAAAGTAAAATCCTCTAAAATTCGTTAAAATCCCTTAAATTCTTTTTCAATCTTGTGAAATCCCTTGAATTCCTTAAAATTCCTCAGAATGTCTTGAAATCTCTTGAAAATACTTGAACTCATTTTAAATCTTTAAAATTCCTTAAGATCAAATAAAATATCTCAAAATTCCTAAAATTATTTAAAATCCTTGAAACTGTCTGTTGCTTTTAATTTCTTAAAATCATTCAAAATATCGTGAAATCTCTTCAAAATCCTGAAACTTTTTTAAATTCTTTTGAAATACTTTGAATGCTTTAAAATCACTTAAAATGCCTTAAAAAGTATTGCATATCCTTAAACTCTTCTAAATACTTTTGAAATCCAGTGAAATTTTTTAGAACCACCTGAAACCTCTTGATATTCCTTAAAATTTTATGAGATTTTTTTAAATCCCCTAAAGCATTTTTACAAACCAAGTATACCTGATATGATAATTCATAAAAATCACTTAAAATCTCAAGAGAGCCTTGAAGATGTCTTGAAATCTTCCGAAATATATAGACATTTCTTAAAATCTCTAGCATTTCTTAAAATCCCTTAAAGCTGTAAATATCTCAAATGTTCTTTAAGTTTTTTTAAATCACTTAAAATACCTACAAATCCTTCAAAATGTTTCAAAATCGTTTAAAAAATTTGAAACCCCTTAAAATACCCTTTAATTTTTTTAATTGCCTAAAATACCTTGAAAACGTTAAAAATATGTTTAAATCCCTTGTGAAAACATTTCATTTCATGACATATCATGAAATCTCTTTAAAATTTTAAAAACACTCATAAAAACCCTTAAAATTCGTAAAATGTCCGGAACTTGTTAAAACTATTTTTAAATCCCTTACGAAAACGTTTTATTTCATGAAATATCATGAAATCTCTTGAAAATTTTAAAAACACTCGTGAAAACCCTTAAAATTCCTTAATATCAATTAAAACACCTTAAAATTCCACGAAATTCTTTATAATCATTCAAAACGCCTTGAAATCGTTAAAAATATTTCTAAATCCCTTGAAGCATCATCAAATCACTTTAAATTTGTTAAAATTCTTTGAAATCACCGAAAAGTCTTGAAATCTATTGAAATTCCTTAAGGTCCTTTAAAATCTCTTAAAAACCTGGGCACATTTCTGTTAGTATATTTATATTTTCGAATCTCTCTTCTTATCACTATTTAAAAATTCCATATACTACCATCGGAAATTGTCAGTACGCCTGTTTTTTAGCAGTTGCTTAAATTTATCTAATTTTTATAATATTTAATTGAAAGATTTTTCTCCAAAACGGTACGAAAACTAATAAAATTCTGCGTCTAATAAGCTAAAGGGAAAGTTAAAACCTGTATTTCATAAAAAGATATTGCCAAAAAACCTCAAATTTCAATATTTTCAAAAATGTTAATTACTCCGAAAATATTTATTATTTTAAAAAGCCCTTGCCCTCATTTTAAAGATAAATCATAGCTTCTGCGTACGCTGTTCAAATATTTTTAAAATTATTTTCCTAGCTTCTGCCATAGGCTCAAACTTGCATAGAAAAATCGTAAATATGAAATATCCATAGTTATTTACAAGAATTTTTTAAAAATAAAAACATACCATATTTTAATTAAGTGTAGTAAAATCTATTAAAATCTTCATTTCTTATTTTCTTTATCCATGTATGGAGGACAATCTTCATTTTAAAATTTACGAGATTTTTCGTACAAGTTTAAGCCTATGGCAGAAGCTTGGAAAATAATTTCAAAAATATCTGAATAGTGTACACAAAAACTATGAAAATTTATCTTTAAAATGTAACCAAGGGCTGCTTTTTAAGATAATAAATATTTTCGGAGTTATTAACATTTTTGGAAATATTGAAATTTGATGTTTTTTGGAAATGTCGTCTTATGAAATACAGATTTTAACTTTCCTGAAGAAAATAAAAATTAGAGAACTTTGAGCAACTACTAAAAAACAGGCGTACTGACAATTTCCGACGGTAGTGTATATGTTTCAAAATTTATGTAAACTGTTAACAATTTCAAGAGTCTTTTCATTTTAACTCTAGTTTTACGAGCATTTCACTCTTCGTGTTCCGAAATTATTTTCTAAATTCTTACTCAGAATATTTGCGCAAATTTTCGAGATTACTCGCCTCGAGTGATGAACTACATTTCTATGCAATAGGATTATGAGGATTATGAGATGGAAGATGCCACATATGATTCTACAATAATTGTACTTATACTTATAATTTAAAGTCTAATTTTTGGTAAACATTTTTAAGTGACTCACAATAGTAAGCATGCTATGAAGAAAAATGTGAGAACGATTGAATATGGTATGCAAACGTTGCAAACTCCGAGTGTTTTGAGTCCGATGTTTGTTGCAAAGAGGAATAGCACTGCGTCCAAAATAGTTCCTACACTGATATCACAATTTTGGGTCATGTTGGGTAAACACGATTTTTCCGACATAATATTAACATTTTGCGGGACATAAGAACTCTCACCCGCACCTTTCAACACCCTTCACGAGAAATCTACTAACTACTGACCGCACTTTCTGAGTGACACACAAATATCAGCCTTCAGTGACGGCTCACCCTAGTGAAAGCTTCTGATTGAAATTCATTCTGAACCAATTTGAAATTTTCCGAATCACTCTGAAATTTCTATCCAAACCAAACAGTTTCATTCGGAACTAATCCAAAGAAAGTTTTCAATCTCTATTAATCCAGGGCCCATTTAAAATCAATCCGAACTTGTAATTCGAATCATCCGAATTAGTTTCAATTAATCCGAGCGTTAAGGCCATGTATTACTTATCCGATTCCTACCTTACCGATATTTTTTCTCTGCAACGTTACGTCTAAATTTATTGAGATATAAAGTTGAAAATTTCTGTAATTAAAGTTAAAGCATTACGGAACGTTTATCTGGCCCTAAATATTTACATTTATAAAAAAAATCTTCTTTAAAATATTCTTTTTTATTTTTATAATAATTTATAATATTACCAGATAAACGTGCCGCTTTAAGTTTAATTATTGAAATTTTCAATTTAATATCTCAATAAATGTATACGTAAGGTTGCAGAGAAACAAACTTCGGTAAGGTAGGGATCGTATAGTAATACATTCCCTTAAATCCGAATAATTCTGGACAATCTGAATTATCCTGAATGATTCCGAAAAATTCCTATTCATTCGGATTGACATGGATTTATTCGGATTGAAAGTTCGGATTGATCGGATTCATTCTGATAATGGTCAATGAGATCACGTGGTCGAGTGAGGTCAAGAAGGGTGCATCTTACGTTGGGATCAATAAGGGCGAAAGGTCAATGGGGGTCATGTGGTCGAGGGGGGGGGGGTCAAGAAGGGCGTATGATCAATGGGGATCACGTGGTCGAAAAGGTTTTGAACGTTTCTATTCTAGATTCTACGTCCATGTTCAGATTATATTTTTAAATTTATTAGATTAGATATTCTATTTTCTGCACATTATTTAAAATTAAATTTCCTGCGCAAGTTCAATAAAAGACTTAATGCAATTATGTTAATTCGACTTATATAAATTTTATCTGCGAATGGAACTCGAAGTCAACAACTACGTCCCTGTTCTAGATGCAGTGTGTAAGTTTACAATACACATACTCTTAGCGGGCTTCCTAAAGCTAGTAACCAATGAGAAAAGACACGAAGCTAAAAGAAGGGGCTTTGAGGTTCCCGGCTTTCGGAATAAGCAATAAGCACGTAAGACATGCGGCTTATATAACCGACGTTGTAATATAATAATATTATAAAAATGACGGAGCAGCACTTTTATTTTCCTAGATTCAATAAAATCACGAAGAACCCATTGAATTCAGAAACTGTTTGGGGGTCGTCAATTTATTACATAACGCGTTTTTTGACGATTTTTGGTCCTCCCTGACTCCTTGAAATATCGAAGAAAATAGATCCAACAGTCAGAGTCTGGTTTCAGTACTATGTCAGGTTTTCTCGTAAATTAGAGATGTATCAATCTCTCAGATATTATATAGAGATTGTGCAGAATCTTCCATAACAGTCCGAATATGATAAAATAAAGATTTATCGTAAGAGGAACTAAGAGTGCGAGCAGCATATATTTATATGATTTAAGGAAAAAAGCAATTCACTCGTGATGTTACCTTAATAAGAGGCATGACCCCCCCCTCTCCTCCCACGGCTCGCTAATGACTGTTTTGTAATTTTCATTAATCTGTTTTTTTCTACTTTAATAAATAAAATGCCTTTACTAAGAAAAAGAATTGTATGTACACTACCGTTGGAAATTGTCAGTACGCCTGTTTTTTAGCAGTTGGTCAAAGTTCTCTAATTTATTATTTTAAAAAGCCCTTGGTCTCATTTTAAAGACAAATTTTCATAGTTTTTGTCACGAAGGAATAGTAAGGAGTAGTATCTTCGTAAGTGGGGGTAGGACAAATTCACCTCCAAGAATTATGACAGGTTTACAAAGCGTAATAACCACGGTTCTACATTTTGGTTATGCTCGTTAATGTTTTCGTGTCACGTAACATTCCCTCACATGTGCATTTTGAGGTTATGTTTGGTACAACCATAACTGCAAAATGCACATGTAAGGGATTATCACGTGACACGAAAACATTAACGCCCATGACCAAAATGTAAAACCGTGGTTCTTATTCTTTGTAAACCAGTCATAATTCTTGGAGGTGTTGATGTCCCACCTCTGCCGGCCAAACGCATCGGGAGATACCACTCATTACTATTCCTTCGTGGTTTTTGTGTACGCTATTCAGATATTTTTGAAATTATTTTCCAAGCTTCTGCTATAGGCTCAAACATGGATAAAAAAATAAGAAATGAATATTTTAATAGATTTGATTAAAATACGGTATATTTTCGATTTTTTAAAAATTCTTATAAATAACTATGGATATTTCAAATTTTACGACTTTTCTATGCAAGTTTGATCCTATGGCAGAAGCTAGGAAAATAATTTTAAAAATATTTGAACAGCGTACACAAAAGCTATGAAAATTTATTTTGAAAATATTGAAATTAGAGGTATTTTGGCAATATCTTTTTATAAAGTACGCAGATTTTAATTTTCCTTTTAGTTTATTAGATGCAGAATTTTATTAGCTTTCGTACTGCCTTAGAGAAAAATTTTTCAATTAAATATTATAAAAATTTGAGAACTTTAAGCAACTGCTAAAATACAGGCGTACTGACAATTTCCGATGGTAGTGTACGATCAGTATAGATTAGGGGATAGTTAACATTTGTGAGAGGGAATTTGTTAACATATGTGAGGTCTTCTGTTTTGGATTTGTTGACATATGCGAGAATCGAGTGTAACCATTAATCGACGATTTTGTGCTATTTGTTTCCTAGATTTATCAGTGATTGAGCAAATCATTATCAGCTACTTGATTCTAGATATATTTGAAGATTTCTCTACCTGCAAAATATTTTTCACACAATTCGTATGAAGTATAAAGTTTAATCTCGTTAAGGTGTTTGGTGAAAACGTTTCTTAAATAAATACTTCTATTTTCTTAATCTGTTTGTTTGCTAGTTTTCTTAAAATTAAACCATGCATGTTCAGTTGGGGGTTTTATTGCCATTACTACTTGTATTTATATTCGGATTTCTTGCTGAGCCTTTAGTTAAAATATATAATGGAGTTCTCAATGGAACCAAATTTGAAACAAGAAAAGGAAGAAGTGTTTCAGCATTTATTGGAATTCCTTATGGCCAGCCTACAAGTGGAAATTTGAGGTAAAAGAGTAAATTCTAATTCTAAATTGTTGAAATATTGTCAATTTTTAATATTTTTGAATCGTAGAATGCATTATAAATCTTAAGTTTCAAACGTTTACGTGAAGGAAAAATCATTTTTGTGTAAAAATCATGAGACCTAAAATTTGATTGCGCTAAATGGTTCCATCCGATGTCAAAAGGAACACAAAACAGTATCAACCCCCTACCACAATTGAATCAACCCAAAAATCAACCCCTAAGCACAAAAAAAAAATTATAAATCCCCTAACTTCGAGACCTAAAATTTTATTCTTCTAAATAGTTTCATCCGATGTCGAAAGAAACACAAAATAGTTTCAACCCCCTACCACAGTAGAATCACCTCCAAAATCATCCCCTAAGTACAAAAAAATAATTAAAAATCCCCAAACTTCGAAACCTAAAATTTTATCGTTATCAAATGTGTTCATTTAATGTCCAAAGAAGCCCCAAATAGTTTCATCCACCTAACCCTCTAGGTTCATCCTCAAAACCAATTTTATGTGATTAGGGGTTGATTTTGAGGGCGATTCTAGAGGTTTAGGTAGATAAAACTTTCTCTAGCCTCTTCCAACATTAAATGAAACCTTTTAAAAGAATAAAATTTTAGGTCTCGAATTAGGGTGATTACAATGATTTTTTTTGTACATAGGGGATGATTTTGGTGGTGATACTAGTGTAATAGGGGGTTGAAACTTTCCCGTATTTATTTTGACGTCGAATGAAACTATTTAGAAGAATAAAATTTTAGGTCTCGAAGTTAGAGGATTTAGAATGATTTATTTTGTACTTAGAGGATGAATTTGAGGGTGATCTTAGTGTGGTAGGGGATTGAAACTGTTGTTTCTTTTGACATCGAATAAAAGTATTTAGAAGAATAAAATTTTAGGTCTAGAAGTTAGGAGATTTATAACAATTTTTTGTGCTTAGGGGCTGATTTTGGGGGTGATCCTAGTGTGGTATTAAACGTTTGAAACTTGATATTTATGACTGCATTGTAATTATTCTATTTGCTATGTGGAATTAGATTCAGTGATCCCGTTCCGGCAAAACCGTGGAAAGGTATTCGCTTGGCGAATAAAGAAGGGAATATTTGTACTCAATATAATTTTATCGAATATGTTGGTGATGAAGATTGCTTATATTTAAATGTCTTTACTCCATTTCTGGAATTCGATTTTTCCGAGGTATTGAACAACATTTGAGGTATTGAAAGCATTCAACAAACAGTTGTTATTTTATTTAGTATATTTCTTAATCTTCAGGTAAATGGCACTCTCAAAGATAATCTACTACCAGTAATGTTTTACGTTCATGGGGGAGGTTTTTCAACTGAAAGTAGCAATTTGACAGCTTATTCTCCTAAATACCTCATAGACAAAGATATTGTCTTTGTATCCATGAACTATCGTTTAGGGATTTTCGGATTTCTCTCCACAGGGGATACAGTCGCTCCTGGAAATTTTGGATTGAAGGATCTAGTTCTGGCTCTCAAATGGGTCCAAAAAAATATTAAATTTTTTGGGGGAGACCTAAATCGTGTTACTATAGCTGGAAATAGTGCGGGTGGTTCTATGGTTAATTTACTTGCACTTTCAGATACAACTAATGGTAATAAAAAACATTTTATTACAACTCGTGCCTGGAAAATTCGATATTCAACATCTGCAGAGCATGGCGAACAGGCGAATGTAGCTTATTTCACACCATTTTGTATTCCTCGCTTGTGAAGAAAGTGCAATTTTCTCAATGGCATGCTCTGCATATACCGAATTTCGAACTTCCCATACATTCGTTGTGAATTAGAAATAGTATGCACAATTTGTTGTGCAATGTACTATTACACTTTTATATTTTGGAAATTAAGAGACTCATTACAGAATAGTATTCTTCGGCAGTTTATACACTACCATCGGAAATTGTCAGTACGCCTGTCTTTTAGCAGTTGCTCAAATTGCTCTAACTTTTATAATATTTAATTGAAAAATTTTTCTCCAAAACTGTACGAAAGCTAATAAACTTCTGCGGCTAATAAGCTAAAGCAAAAGTTAAAATCCGTATTTTATAAAAAGATATTATTGCCAAAACAACTCAAATTTCAATATTTTCAAAAATGTTAATAACTCCGAAAATATTTATTATTTTATAAAGCTCTTGGTCTCATTTCAAAGATAAATTTTCATAGTTTTTGCGTACGCTGTTCAAATATTTTTAAAATTATTTTCCTAACTTCTGCCATAGGCTCAAACTTGCATTCAAAATCATAAAATTTGAAATATCCATAGTTATTTACAAAAATTTAAAAGATATCAAAATATGCGAATATTTTTATAAAATACAGATTCTAACATTCCGTTTAGCTTATTAGCCGCAGAATTTTATTAGTTTTCGTACTGTTTTGGAGAATATTTTTTCAATTAACCCTTAAAGCGACATCCTATCTATAAATTTATTTCACGAAGCACTATGTGGTGTCGTAGGCGACCCCAGCCGGAAAATTTCATCCAACTATCCTTTCAGTGTTATATAGGTGCGAAAAAATTTTGTACGCGTTAGAAAAAAGAAATTCTTATAAAAACCGAAAAAATGGCTTCTTTAACAAAGAATCATAACTCAGTCAATTTTCAATATTTTTACCTAAAAGTTTAACCTCTAACTCTCGAAATATAACCCTTCAAGATAAAAAAAAGGTATTTCGCGGACGACCCCAAGCGAGACAGCGACTGCTTTCAACGAATGCCGAAATTCAACTAAGCTACGCAGCCATTTATTATTACCGGTATACATATATCAAAAGAAGAGATGTTCAACTAACACTGGAGGGTACCACAGAATTCAAATTCATAAAGGGGGTTCGACATAACCGCGCAAAAATAAAGTGGCGTCGCCCACGAATCCGGGGGCGCTTTAAGAGTTAAGTATTATAAAAATTAGAGAACTTTCAGCAACTGCTAAGAAAGAGGCGTAATGACAATTTCCAACGGTGAAATCATGGTGAACGAAAAACGCTACTTTTCGTGGATATACCCGTATATTTCTTCCTTTAATTTTTTTTTTTTAATGTTAGTTTGAATTTTAAAGATAAATTTGTTTACGGAATGTTCGTTCTATCGATCTAGTATTTTCTCATAACTCTCGTTTCTAGTCGTGAAATTGAATTAAAAAAATTTTTTAACAATATTTTTCACGATTAAAACGAAAACTTAATCCTATCAAAAAATGGTCGAGGGAACATTTGCAGATCTTTTTAAAACAAATAATTATGTTTATTCTCATTTTCTCTGTACCTCACGTTATTTGGCTCATCAAAATTGGAATTTTCAATTTTTCAAGATTTTTCATATCATACGTTGTTTACGTTCAAATTTTCATTTTAGTTCATCTTTTTTTAATTTTCAAAATGTTTTTGTTTGTCATAATATAATCTGTTTTTGTCGAAAAATGTCATAAAGATGAATTTGAATTTCTGAGCACTACGAATATACTATGGAATTTCCTATTCTAAAAAGAACTTTTTTTTAGCATTAAGGACTATCTTTTAAAAAATTGGAGTAGATGTTTGTAAAGATGATGTTTCTAATCATGGACATGGAATTTTATCGAATTTGATCTTAGCAATCTTTACGTACTGTTACGTCGTAACAATTTATATTTAAACTAATCAGAACTTAATTTACAACTAAATGTACATTTCTCTGTAAATTCTTTATTGATTTCTTAGACTTTTTATGGTATATCTTTCTCACGCCTAGTCTACGTGACACATCTGTTAACAGCAAATCTCTACTACTAGAGAAATTCATTTTATAGTTATCCCTTTTAGGGCCTCATTTACGCATCTTGTCCCAGCTTAGAACACCTTGAGATTTTATGTCTTTATTGACGGACCCGCACGGATCTCGACCGCTGCCATCTTTAATGAGGTTTTCGGGAAGACCCAAAGTCTGTGACGTCAGACAGAAAAAACTTTCTGAAACCATGCCCAACAGTTATAGCCAATAAGAGTTCATTTACTACCCTCTCCAACTTGTGTAAAGGGTCCTACGCAACCATCAAATTGGTGGTAGAATAACTTGTAGAATAACTTGTACTACGAAAAGAGTACACTCGACTTCGTCTCGAGCCTATATACTCGTATTAATTTGTCCCACTCGTCTTCATAAATTTCCCTCTTTAAATAACTGGTTCTGTTTCTTAAATAAATATACCATATGTTATATTACCAGCTGTGTGAATAATTATTTTGTTTATGATTATAATTATTCCTTTGCCCACACAAAACACGTACTTTCTTGAAAAACCACACCCGAATGAAATAATTAAGCATTATGTATACAAATTATGTATTTCTAATTATTCGATTAAGATAATTATTTTAGTTTCAAATTAATCGAAACAGTCTTAAGGTCACGTTACTCTCTAAATCTGAATTAGTAAGAAGTTACTAATGAAATAGTGCCGATTCGTTTACTAATTCACTTTAGTACCTAAGCATTTTTACTATCAATTAGTTAAAAGCTACTAATTCACAGTTATAAACTATAAATTGATTTAGTAAAGGTAACTAAATCAATTAGTAAGCCTTACTGAATGAATGAGTACTTTTTTACTGTGAATTAGTAGTTTTTAACTAATTGATAGTAAAAATGTTTTCTAAAGTAAATTAGTAAAATAGTCAGCACTATTTCATTAGTAACTTCTTACTAATTCAGATTTAGAGAGTAATGTGACCTTAAGACGGTTTAAAAAAATGTTCTATCGATTAATTTGAAATGAAACTACACTCATCCATCAATTATTTGTACCGCGGTTATATGCGTAGTTCGAGCTCGTTTGCTCGAAGAGCCAGTGGCGTAGCAGAAGTTGTTTACGTGGCGAACACTGTGCTGACTCACTAGGAGACTTTTCTACGCATAAAAGGTGTAGTACCTACGATCTTGAGTTTTTGCCTGAATCCGCGATGCGATTAATTTGCACTCAAGAACCCAGATGTGCAAATGAACGATGGATGAGTGTAATTATAATTTATACATAATTTATACATAATTTATATAATACATATTATATATTATTTGTATACATAATTATAATACACAATTTGTATACTGTTGGGGATGGCCACTGATGGAAATAATACTCAACAATAATTCATCAAGAAAAACAGTTTTATTTAAAAAAGTGTTGTATCCGACACTACTCGTGTGTGAGACCATGTGAGACTGATGACTCCAGCTTCGGGCGCAAGTTCGGGCGTGCTCGTTGGAGGACCATCCAGGACTGTACATATGGTATTAGATGTTCCTAACAATACATAATTTTTAATCATTTCATTCGGGAGTTTTTTTCCAAGAAGGTACGTAAAGATTGCTAAGATCAAATTCGATAAAATTCCATGTCCATGATTAGAAACATCTTTATAAAAATCTACTCCAATTTTTTAAAACATAGTCCTTAATACTAAAGAATGTTCTTTCTAGAATAATAGGAAATTCGATAGCATATTCGTAGTGCTCAGAAATTCAAACAATTCATCATTATGAATTTTTTCGTCAAAAACATATTACCAGACTTACAACATTTCGAAAATTAAAAAAAAATGAACTAAAATGAAAATTTGAACGCAAACAATGCATGATTTGAAAAAAAGTCAAGGGAAGAGAAACGTTTCTTTTTGAATGCCCTGCAAGATTGGTATAACAACTTTTTGAGTTTTCTTGAAAAATTGAAAATTCCAATTTTGAGTCAAATAACATGAGGTACAGAGAAAATGAGAATAAACATAATTATTTGTTTTAAAAAGATCTGCAAATGTTCCCTTGACCATTTTTTAATAGGATAAGTAGTTTTTTCGTTTTAGTCGTGAAGAATATTGTTAACAAATTTTTTTAATTCAATTTCATGCCCAAGAAACGAGAGTTATGAGAAAATATTATTAACAGAAAACTAGAATTAGTCCTTTAAAGGGCTAAATAAAATTGCTTTTAAACATTTTTTATAAAGCAAATTAGAATTCAGTAAACAAATTTATCTTTAAAATTCAAACTAACATTTTAAAAAAATATTAAAGGAAGAAATATATCGAAAAGTAGCGTTTTTCGTTCACCATGATTTTATAAGCAAAAACCTACACTACTGTTCGAAACTGTTATTACGCCACTTTTTTAGCAGTTGCTTAAACTTCTCTAATTTTTATAATACTTAATTGAAAAAATATTCTCCAAAACAGTACAAAAACTAATAAAATTCTGCGGCTAATAAGCTAAAGGGAATGTTAGAATCTGTATTTTATAAAAATATATTGCCAAAAAACCTGAAATTTTTACGAAAAATATCGTAAATTTTAAAATTGTAGGAAATCTTTTAAATATATTATAATTTTGTTTTAATATTCGTATTTTTATATGAGAGATTTAAATGTGTTTGAATGTCGCGGGTGTTTACTTCGATAAGTAGGATTGCGCCCTCTGGGTATTCTGCTGCAATTTCAGTCATGTGAGACTCATACATTAAGAATATTAAGATTGACGTGGAGTGTTGGCACTTAGGGCTAGTTCCACCAACCTCAGTTAAATCATTGGTTAACTGACGGCGGATTAAAGTTAACGCCATAGTTAATCGTCGATTATCCTACTGCGCGTTCCACCATACTTTTGAAGAGCGCGATTAGCTAACCAGATATCATACCATAAGTTCCTCCAAAAATTCCATATTTCACAACAACACTGCAGTTTTTAGGTTAATGAACGATTAAGTCGCCCTAACCGCCCAAACTTGACCGGTTAGATTTAACGCTGGTTAACGCGCGTTAACCGGCCGTTAAAAAGTGGTGGAACGCATGACTAGGTTTAACCGAGGATTAACTTCTTAATCGAGGTTGGTGGAACCGGCCCTTAGTCTGTTGAAGCTTTATATAAGCTGTTCTGTTTTCTTTTGAAAATACATCTCTTGCAAACTGAAGGAAGATTGTCTTTTACATTTGCACCGATCCTACAAATTGAAGATTGTCCTCCATACGTGGATAAAAAAAATAAGAAATTAATATTTTAATAGGTTTCACTACATTTGATTAAAATATCGTATCTTTTTTTTTCTTAAAAATTTTTGTAAATAACTATGGATATTTCAAATTTGACGATTTTGTATGCAAGTTTGAGCCTATGGCAGAAGCTAGGGAAATAATTTTAAAAATATTTGAACAGCCTATGCAAAAACTATGAAAATTTATCTTTGAAATGAGACCATGGACTTTTTAAAATAATCAATATTTTCGGAGTTATTAACATTTTTGAAAGTATTGAAATTTGAGGTGTTTTGGCAATAATATCTTTTTATAAAATACAGATTTTAAATTTCCCTTTAGCTTATTCGACGCAGAATTTTATTAGCTTGTTCATATGCGTAATTCATCAGTTTATTTTGTAAGAATCAAAATCCAAATATGTGTAAACATTGCTTTTTTCAAAACTTGCGTGTCAGCAAAAAAATTTTGTTCCACAAAAAAGTTCCATTATATTCTAAGGAATAGCTTTTGTCTAATATTTTTTTCCAAAAAGTTAGAGTATTTTTAAATACTAAAGAAATAGGTAAACAATAGAAAAAATGTTAGTTACTTTTATCTAATTATTTGTTTTAAAATATTTTTTGAGAAGAAAGAAGTTTTTATATTTGAAAGGGCTAAACTTTTTTTGCAAAGTAACAAAAAAAATCATTTTCATATCGAATTTTCGGTAAATAAATCTCATTATTATCACAAGTTAACCCTTATCTAACAAATAGAATTTGAGAAGAGTTTAAGAAAATATATTGTTTATATATATTTTATTTTATTATAATAAATATATTATATTTGAAATTGTAGATTAGTGACAAAAAAATATGTTTGAAATAATTTTTAACAACGAATTTTTTACATGAATATTTAATTAAACGTTAAACATCATTTCATTTGCTTATACTAATGGTATGTACGGACTTATTATTTTAAATGTTATTTTAAATAAGGTGTTGAGCAAACTAAAAGATCAGTGTGCTTTAAAATTGGTTTTGGAACGTTTTTTTTTTTTAAGAAAATGACATCCAGTAGAAATGATGGAATCACTAAAGATTTGATTGGTCAAACATGATTAATCCAAGTATTTATATCACAAAATTGATTAGGCGGATTTGTTATCAATTATCTGGAGTCAATAAATGACCTTCACTTAATTATTTCCATTGTTTTTCCTGATTCTTATAAATTTATAAAGATTATATAAGATTCTTATAAATTTCTCAAATTTGATCATTTATTTTTATTTAGTTGTAAGGATTTACAGTTACATGCTTTTGCGTAATCAATATAGGCATCGCAAATAAAGATTTCTTCCTTTTTCTATTAAATAGGTATGAAATTTAAAGTTTCTACAATAAATCACGTTTTTACAGGCCTGTTTCATCAGTATATTATTCAAAGTGGCACTGCGATGAGTCGCTCTGGATTTACGGACAATACTAAATTTAAAACTTTTTTAAAAAAGATTGCTGTAGCAGTAGGTTGTTCAAACATTAATTCCAGAGTTCTAATCAAGTGCCTAAGAAGCAAAAGTACACGAGAAATATTGGTCGCAGTAGACGAAGATTCTTATACAAAGATTTGGTTACCCACGAATGAAGTTGAATCGAATAATGCAGTTTTAACGGATACTCCTTGGAATTTATTAGCACAAAATAAAATGAAAGATCTCCCTTCATTGTCTGGTAACACTGTCGATGAAGGTTCGATGTTTACGCTGGGTAATTTTACAGGAATCTTAATTGTTTTTATTTTTCTACACGTAAATTAAAATTGAAATTAAAAATTTTAATTTTACTTCAAATGCTGAACTCTAGATTTTGGTAAATAACGTTAATAAATAATTCATCATTGTTTTAGCATTTCAATTAAACTGGACATCGAAACCAATAACAGAAGATTTAGAAACATATCTTACTGAAATTTCCCACTACTATATAAACTCAAATATAACGAAGTTTAAAAACTTAGTTAAAAGTTTTTATTTTCCTGAGCCTATTACTTCTATGAAACGAGAGCAGGTTGGTACCTATATTGATAGAGCTTTTAATATAATAATTAATAACCCTGCTGAAAGTAAAGAGAGAGAAAGCGATAGATATTTTGAGATAGAACTTTTCCATCTCTTCCAAGCATCCATTTTGCATCCCCAAAACGCTCTCTTCCTATCCCTCAGACTATCCCTGTGTCTGGTAATATCTATCCCTTCCTATCCTTCAGTCTATCCCTATTTCTGGTAACATCTATCTCTTTCTTTAAAATATTTTAAAATATTTTATTCCTTTCTATCCCTAAATTTATCTCGCTTGCTAGAAATTTGTATCTCTTTCCATCCCTAAGGCTATCTGCCTCCCTTATTAACTTATTAATTTTCATATTTAAACATGCATAATAATTTTATAACTACAATATTTTGTACATACATATTATTCTAATCATACCACTAACGTATATAACACTGAAAAATCCGCATCTATAGGGACGCGAACCCGGGCGCATCGAGTTCGCTGTCCAACGCTTAGTCCACTGGACTAACGAAGGATTTAGGAATTATGCGGTAAACACCAATATTACTCATCCAAAAGAGCTCTATACTGAGAAAAAAAGTAAAGTCGCTACAAAGAAATAGTTTTGTTGGTTAAATTTGCCAGCCTTACCAAAATTCGGTTGTTTTAACAAAAAAAAAAAATTGTTAGCGTAACAAAAAAGTTTTCTTACTTCAACTAAATTTTTTGTTGAGGTTACCAAATAATTTTGTTGTCCTTACCAAATACGCGCCACGCATGCACGACCATACGAGTCCACCATTTTTGGCTTATGTGATACTTTACTGGGATGTTTACAAGATATTATACGTGCTAGGTTAGCCGTGGGGTTTAGTCAGCCCTATCCGACTCTTTCAAAGATAGCCGTAAATATATGACCCCAACTTGGTAGTACCTTACTGACGGCGCAGCT
>JAUEJJ010000047.1:1865746-1892127 GCA_032164275.1 Synergus coniferae
ATATATACCGTCATTGGGCCAGACTTTGGCTGATCCTTGTAAAAAATGATTCACCGTAGTACTGGCACAACACTGATTCGTGTGTTCAGTTCCGGTAATAAAATTCACATTTGAGATTATTTCACGATAATTATAGATTGAAACTGTTGTAGCGAATCAACCCTCTTAACCTGTAAGATAAGTTGGAAGAATATATATTTAATTATTTCTATCCCTCGTGAGAACAGCTTGTGTGGTTCTCTCCGCTTGTAAAAATACTGGAAAAATATCCAAAGGTTTGTACTGCCTTCCGGAAGGGTAACTATAGGTTCATAATATATTCTCCCCTTTTCAAACATGAGTTATAAGATAATTTTCTGATAATTGTATACACTTTGTACGGTGAGTGCTCATATCGTGAAAACTCGTTGAAACATGGTTGTTTTTAGTAGTGAATATTATAAAATCAATCATAATTTGTTTTCTGTATCAGTTTGGTGAAGTTATCATACAGCTTTTTAAAAAGACGGATCACTCAAAAGTTGCATTTTTTATATTTTTAAAATATTTATTCCCAAAACAGAAATTCATTCCAATAAAGTAGGAATCGATCGTTGCTTAAAAGGTGTCTTACTCGAAAATAAGTCTCACTTGCTTTTATTTTAATACAGGATGAACCTCTTTGATAGTAGATATTACAGAATCAACAAATTTTTTCTATCGACTATCGGACGATGGAGTTATCATTCGGGATTAAAACAGCTCATACCTCAATTTTTAATTATATTTTCCCTTACAATTGCTTTGCTCCCTCAGGTATTTTTGATAGTGGTTTTCAATACTATAAATATAATAAATGATGTTCTATTTGTTCACTGCTTATTACTATTTTCGAAGATAAATGAATTATTTTCCTGCTCTTAGCTTCTGCATGCCTACTTAGTCCGGTTCGACTTAGATGGGGTTCTTCAATGCTTTCCGGCTGTCCTTGTAATTCTTCTTTCTGTGTGTCAGCTATCTCTATATATTTATAACAGTAATGAAGTAAGGTTTCTACTAAACAATAGAAAATTATCAAACGATGCAATTGACAACACAATTTTTTTCTGCTTTAATCATGATAAATAGATGCAAATCATTTTATAGGTGCGAAAAATCCTAGATTGTATCAAATACGATTGGGATGTGCGAGCAAAAGGAAAGGATCTAGAAATTTTGCGACATTACGGAGAGGCTGGAAGATTTTATACCTTATTATATGCTGGTAATTATCCGAAGAATCATAATTAATTAATAAAAAATTATGGCTGTGCAGGCTGGTCGTCCAGCTTTTTAAAGATGAATAGCGAAATCTTGCTTTGATTCTTTAAATTTAAAAGAGGAGGGGGAATGTTTCCGCCCCAATCTTATATATATATATATATATATATAAATATGTTTGTAATGTTATATATATTATATTACTAAAAATTTTACATTTTACAGCTAACGTTGGATCAGCGGTTTCTACAGTGATATTAATGTCACTGACAAATCCGGTGCTTGACATACTGTTTCCATTAAACGAAACACGTTTAAAGCAACCAGTGTTTGAAGCTGAACTTCCTGTTGACCAAAATAAATACTTTTACTGGATTTTCTTCTACGGGGCCTCTACAGGAATGTATAACCTTTCAGTTGTATTTACTTGCGAATCACTTTTTGCAGTAATTATAATGCACACTTGTGGATTGTTTTCTATTATAAGGTACATAAATATTAAATATAAATAATACACATATTTTTTTAATGTAATTAAATGCAAAATCTAATTTATATAAATTTCAATGATTAACTATAATATTTGACACTAATAATTTGAGTTTGCTTGTAGTAACAGGCTGAACAATATTACAGAACTTTTCAACAGCGAAAAGAGCATAAAGGATGAAAATCTGTCAAATTCAATTTATCAAGAACTGTTTTACTCAATTGAAAATCACACATATGCGCTTAAGTATATACATTTTTCAGATTTTTGATACCTTTGTATTTGCAATTAATAATTATAATTAAATAAATTATAATTTATTTGTAATTTTTAAAATGTTTAATGATAAATTTTCAGCTTCGCGAATACATTGGACTCTTTGTATTCTCCATTTCTATTCATAACAGTTTTTCTTAATGTTATATTGTTAAGTACTTCGGGATTTGGGGTAAATTTTTATGTGTGAATTTATATGCACTTGAAAAAAAAAAATATATATATATATAATTATTGCAGATGCTAATTTCGCTTGACCAAATGGATAAATGCATTAAATATGCAGCGTATACTGTTGGCGTTTTTCTTCACTTTTATTGTATTACCTTACCTTCTCAAAAATTATTAGATCATAGCAGTGTTGTAACACGCAACGCGTAAGTCTTTTGGATTTAAAAGAATGATATATTTCTCAAATAACTCGGATTCTGAATAATTTTATGTGCTTTTTTTTACTTAGATATGATGTTTGCTGGTATAAAATACCTATTAAATCAAGAAAATTATTATTGTTGTTAATTCAACGAAGTCAAAAACCATGTAAAATGACAGCTTGGAAGTTTTACAACGTGGACATGGAAACTTTTTCATCGGTAATTATTAAATACAATTTTTTTTGTAGATACCCATTATTGTAATATTCAGGAAAAATTGCTCTATATTTTGCTATTTTTATTTAATAAAGCGGAGAAATAAAGGGATTTTCCTTCACTAAGAAAGTAATATTTATACTAATTTACTTTAATGTTCTTCAGCTTGTTCAAACATCAGTTTCCTTCTTCACTGTGTTGTTCTCGATGCGTTAATGGTTCTGAAGCTGGATTTTGATGCTAATATGTGATCTTGGTGATTATATGTATAAATAAATTTCACAAATATATTAAATTGTATATAACGTGAAATTATTTCATAATCTTCATCAAAAAACATTTTCTTTGATTACATTCCTTGGCAATTTTTTGTAACAAGCTGATTTAAAATTCGACCAAAACTTACAACGTATGCTTGGATTTTTTTTTTCCTTATCTTCCCACAAATGTATGTTGGAAATTGGAATTAAGAAGTGATTCTATATCTTAATTAGATATACTTTTTACACTCTATTCTAAGAGTAATATAATAGAATTTCACTTTAAAGCTTGTTTTATACTGTGTGATGAATGAGAATAAAAATACATTTGTACGACGAATGCATCGATTATCATCTTACATTCTAACGTAATTAAGATTATATCTTCTTTTCTTCGAGTAAAGAAGGTATAATACTGTTTTTTTACCGTGAAAGTAACAACGATATGTCACGAATGTTAATCTCACATATTACACTATAATTTATTGTTATTAATATTTCTTTTTCAAAAGTTAAAGAGGAACACTCTGCTCATTTAGTTCCAATCGATTTTTTGAAAATGGTGATTTTGAATATATAAGTATAGTTTTGAAAAACATTCAATTTAAAGATCTACAGTACATCAATTGTATTGATTAGGAGAGACTCATCAGCAAAGGATCCAGCATAAATTTTCATTTCCTCAGGTAGTTGCGCTGACGCCTGGCAGTGCGTGAAGACGCCAATCTTTCGCTCAACTCGAGGTAAAGAAACCGTGAAGGCCTCAGCTGGAGGCCGCTGCACGAAGAAAAATGAAAAGAAAAAGATAACGATGCTGGAAAAAGTTGGAAGAAGGAAGTCCCAGCTTTAAAACCCCCGGACCTTCAGTCGATTGCGCGCAGGTTTGAATTCTCGAAAAAAATATAAATCGAATCATGTATATAGATCATCGATTTTGCAGACGAACAATCAAGATTAAGATCTACAGGGCATCGATTGAATGGGAAATCTAAATCTTCCAGAATATCACGTAACACTTTTTCTATTTTTAACTCTTTCCTTATATAATCAGTCCATTAAGTGCAAGGAAATTTTAAAACTGAAAATCTCTGTCGTATATAAGAATTTTAATGTTTCGAAAGTTATTGCCAATTTTCCTGTGAAATTCTTTTATTTCTCAAATTCCGAAGATAATTTATTGAATTATTATTACTTCCTCATAAAAGAAGCTTCATGTTGCTATATAAATATCTTATAATCACACTCTCATCACATGAGCATGGGATGGAATATTACGAAAAATGCTTTCTTCCTGAAATTCTTTAAAATGTCATAGCCTACTTACAAGGTATATGTGTATTTTAAACATGTCATTTTTCTTGAAATACCTATCTTAGAATAGTCAATAGTTACAATCGTTGACTAATATAATGTGATTAAATTTAAAATTTAAGAGCTAAATTAAAAACTTATTTTGTAATAACGATATGTTCTTTATTACTAAGTAATAATTTATAATTAGCAGATATAAAGATTTTTATATTTTGCTATGTGAAATATTTCAATTAAGATTCAAGTATTTACTCGTCGACGTAAAAGTCGCACTTCAGAATGCGAGACACAAGTGATGGATATATATATGTTTTGTGCTCGTCGTCGGCGAGCTGGTGCAAGGTTCGATCGAGTTATGAGAAATGGAGCCGAAGCTATTCATCGCATTATCCCTTTTCACTTGAATGCGTGAGAGTGAAGGATGATGAGCCTTCCGCGGCAGATTTTTTTTTACCTTTTTTGTCCCGATAATCGTGACTTTGGCCAGTTGTCTGTCTCTTGGCTAACAAGCCAAACTAGCTGGACCAGTTTGCCAAATGCTGGCTTGTTTAAAAAATCTATTAGAAAAATATAGCAGGTCTATTAAAACAGTCAAAAGAGTCATGGCCAATTGTTTACATAAGTCTGAATGTGAGGTCAAAACAAGTATGGACTTTTTCGTTATATATTAGGCACAGGTTGTATTTAGAAAAGAGCATTAAAGAGGAATGTTGAAGCAGAGTCGAAGACAAAAAAAAATAAAGAGAGAAGAATGATCGGATAAAAAAACTCTGCATGGAATTCATACAAATAATGCAATCGAGTGACGAGGGATGACAGCATTAGATACTTATCTCGCTATGGCTAATCCATTTTGAATCTTTTTCCAAACTCTTGAACTGCAATTGAGAAAGACAGAGTCTTCAAAATGGCATAACTCTTGCAACAATACTTTTTACACGTTAAGATGCTTCCACGTTCCAAATTTTTCTAGGACGCGATTTTTATTTGCACTGTTCTGACAGTGTCGAAACATAATGACAAAATTGTTTCCCGAATGTCGCAAACTTTAGAGAAAACGCAAATTTGAAATGAAGAATATTTCAGACGAATGACACACACTTTTTTAATTTTTGGAAACTTCTAAAAAGTGAAATACTAGAATATTCTTATCTTTCATCTTTCTAAGATGTCAGCATAAATATATACAATGGTCATTACATGTTTATGAGCTGAAAAGAGGAACTTCAAGCTCGCTCCATTAGGCATGATAAAAACGGCCTTATTCATGATGTGTTATATATATAGTATAAAAATTGTTGCATACATCCCTATCTAGTATGCCGGCCTCATCCCTTTATGTCCGCGAGCTAAATGCTGCTTAATTTCAGTAATTATGAAGCTTTAAACAATTCCGTATGTCCAAGCTGGCAAATATTACATTAAATCTTATTTTTCTGCCCCAGTGCTCTGAATCGACTACTGAATCGCTCGAACATGGCGAATTAGAACCTACTAAGCTGCTTATTTTATGCTCCCTTTCCCATATCGAAGCAGAACTGCACTTTCTTTTAAATATCCCTTTAGGAGAAAAGGGAGAAAGGTTTCTTTATTCAGAGATACATATATAAGTATCGACGAGATTCTCTGCATCCTATGGACCTTCTCAAGTCTTCAGTCACACGTGATGGAGAGCCAGGGTACGTCGCCAGAAGTCTAGTGCCTGATCGAAGAAGTCTATAGTGTGTTCTCCAAGAAGGCTTCCTCTGGAGGCAGAGACCGGACCAGAAAGAGTGGGGAGCTCATATAAGACCCGTAGCCAAACGGCTCTCCCAGTGACCAGTCGCCGACACGAAAACCCATCAGCCGAGGCTTCTTCCTCTTCTTCTGGAGTTAACTGTCCATTTTTCACGCCCTGTACCATTTCATGGTACCTAAGTTGGAATAGAATTCAAATAAAGCGACTACCAACCATAGAATGGTACCCCAGCAAGTTGCTTCGATTTTCCTGGTGCTACTCTTCGCCCATGGTAAGTCTTTTTTCTTATTTTCCTCTTATACATCCACTTACATTCATACAACACGTTATTATACTTGAGTTATTTATGTAGTTATGTTTGTTCTGCAGTTTATCATACAATTTTCCTTATACAATATTCTCCTTCAATCGTTTTTCCATCTATATATAAGTCATTCTTTAATTTTTCAGCTTTAATTACATGTCTTCATATTCTGAATTTTCTTTCAACTCTTCTTCATTCTCATCTTCTCTTCCTCATTTTTGCCTCTTTTCAATTTTTTCACATGAGTAATTAATTAATTTTTCCGACGTGACTTCCGAGAACGATCATGCACGTGCTAATTTCATATTTAATTTCTTCAGTCGGAATTTTTCGAATCAACTTAAAGGTCAATGCTTTGTGTTTCAATGAAAGTGTTTCAATTACATATAGATAGTGTAAACACGAACCATCAAAAAACAAGAGGAAAACATGAATAAGAAAGTGAAAGTTTAATTGCCGTGAAAGATACAAATCGGATTTACAAAGTAGCGACAAATGAAATGGATTCCATTAGCAGGAAAAGGAGAATGGAAAAAAGTGTGAAAATTTTCCTATTCGAGAGAGGAGAGTTTTATATGGTGTTGACCCAAATGTGGATTACTTAGTTGTCATCAGGTCCAAGCACCTGTTTCATCTCGCTGTAAATACATGCGCATCATCTTCATAAAGACAATAGTGGGCAATCGTCGAGTTTCACACATCCCGAGAACTTTCTCTCGCGTCTTGGGCGGGTGAAAATATGAAAGTAGCTCAGCTGGCAGTTTTACTCTCGCTCTCCTTCTCTCTTTCTCCTATACTCAATCACCGTCGTATAAACTCACGCAATTTGATACTCTGCGTATAACTACTTACATGGCCAAACCAAGAAGAAAAAGAAAGAGATTTAAGGAGACAGTATTCGTTATGCAGATAGTTTGGATACAAATGAGAAGTCTTAAGTATAGATATGCAATTAGAATCGAGTGGCACGGATATTAGAGTATAGAGAGAGTCTTGCAATGAGTTTTGGATGGGAAAATGAAATATAATGAGAGATTAAGATGGGTTGATTGTTTTCAGGCGGATTAAGAAATTTTTTGCTTTTGTTTCTTCTCCTCAATGATAAGCACTAAAAAAAGTAGTTATTATAACTAATCAAGTACTGGGGTCAGAAGGCTTTGAAAAAGTAAGTAGGAAAGGTGTAAGACCAACTATAATAGAAACTCACAGTTGTATCCAATTTGTTTTTTAGCTCCTGCGCATTTAATCAGTTTACTTGTTTTCCAATTACATATTCAGATTCTTGAAACTCACGGAAAAGAGAACTATAGATTACAATAGAAGAATTTAGAACTTTGTTCAAAAATTATAAAAATATAATAATATAAAGTTAATCAATAGAAATCGTGATGAATTCATCCAAATTTAAGGTACGTGCAAAGGAATTCAAAATAAATCAAAGGATTTCAAATGAATGCAATGGAAATCAAAACACAGGAAAAAGTCTATCTATATCAAAACAGCCTTTTTTCATTTTATTGCAGTGAAGATGCCTGGAAATAGCATGAAATCATCATGATAGCATGATGAATTGCAAACCCACGGTGCGTTATCTCTGATTAGTCCTTTCCCTCTGAATATTCTCCTGCAATTTTCGAAGATGGATGGCAAGGTTTGGGTCGAAGAAGAAAAGAAGAAATGAAACAAAGGCGCAACGAAAAGAAAAAGGGCGAACGCGGCTTGTAAAGACTGTTTGATTTTATCGATACGTTGTCCCGTGTAGAGAGCGTTGCACTTTGTGCGGAAGGAATATATATATTCTAAATAAAGTATACAACTGTATAACTGTATAACTATATAGCTTTATAACAGGGTAGTGAAGTACGTATAAAGGAAAAGGCGGGGCCAACAGCCTCGCCTCAACGAGATAGAGCAGTACGGCCAGAACGGCATTTTCTAGGGAACGTAAACATTACTAGACGAACCATACTGCTCAGTAGATGTATTCACTCTTTACGGAGTCGTAAACGTATACCTAAAGGAAGGGAAAGTAACCTAGTGCTTCGACGACAGCAAACCTCGTCTTGTGTAATCAACTAGGACTTAAAAGATGTCTCCACTTAGCGGATATTTTGCCCCATTACGACAAACCTACGCATCCTAAAAAAAATTCTTATAAAAAAAAAAATTCATTACTATAATGGCGAAATCGGTTCGGTTGTGGATCGCTTTAATGATTGGCCCCCTCTTCTCAATTTTGGAACATCTCCCTTAATTCTCATCAAAATTTTCATGCATTACATTAGCCCCGCAAGGCGTATTCCAAAATGCCGGAAGAAGGTTGGCACACTTTTCAAATGTGAACAACTTTCGTTTTACAATATAAAACTCATAGGATATTTCAATAAATGATGACCACTTCCAAATGCAAAAATTTCCGAATGATATCAAGAATTTACAGTATATTCACGGCCAAGGTCGCGTGTATGATAGCAAAAAAAGGAAGCGAGCTTATAATGTTTACAGATTTATCCAGTGAAAGGGTCAATTATAATTTATTGTTGGCTGCTGGTAGCCGAGGCCAATGAAGAAAGTAAAAGTGTTTTTTCTTGTTCTAGTACTTGCTTCGTTCTCTGGTCAATTTACATGACCGTTTATCATTCGTGATATGTGTTTATCTTGAACAGTTGGAATGAAATTTGCGACATCTAACGGGTTCGATTTCCACGAGAAGTAGTAGCTAGAAATTTAATTTCATTCTGCATTGTGAAAAAATAAACAGTGGCATGTTGAATATAAAAGGAACACTTGCAGGATCACTTACAGAAATTGGTAGAGAAACTCGTTCGTCATTTTAAAATTGGGCAACTCTGTAAACATCGCTCTAGGGCGAATGGTTAATGATTCATAAATTTAATAATCATTACAACACAGATTTGTCACCACTATCCACTATAGCTTTCCCAAAATTCGTCATTACGAATTGATTTGTGCAATAGAAACGCGAATGCCATTAGAATTTTCCTTATTCTTTTATTCTGGACGATATAAAACTTTTTCCAATCTCGATTATTTCCGAGATTGCATCAGCGGATCTCGTCGTTATGAGGACATAATTCTTGGTATAATCGATCGTTTCGGTGACCGAGAAAGATATTATGAATAAGGCCGGGATCGTGCAACAATTGTATCAAGTAGTATCTATAAAACGGTAATAGAACTCGCTATAATATTAACGATCTTTCTCGGGTTCCAATCCCTTTCAAAATGAACTAACTGCTGCCTTTCAAAAGTGAATTGTGAGACCGGCAACTGAATAGCATCTTGCTCGTCTATCATATAATATATACGCCGAATGGATGGCGCCAAAGGCGTGTATATCTGCTTCCATTTTACAGGTTCCAAATTACTATTATTATGAGTCGGACCTCGTTTTCTTCCAAGTCGAGTCGAGACATTTGATTAAAAATCGAAACTCATGATGCCTGATTCATTCCCAAGGAAACCTGAATTAGACTTCTGGATGCAGCGGTGCACGCAATTAGGCCTCAGAGGGGTACTTAATTCTGGAAATTATAGCTGATTACTGCAGCGCTTATTTAAAGTGTAAATGTGTATATATCTGTATATAGGGATGTGTGGGAAGTTATCAAAGTAATCAATTAAGTATTCTATATTAGAATTTAATCTTTAGAAGCTGAAATATCAAGAAATCTTCAGAGGCTCTTCATCTTCTTGACTAACGATGGATGATGAAATTACTTTCGTTTTAGAAAGAGAGTCTGACTTGTTTTTAGTTTTAACGAACCATGAGTATTATTTTATTAGGCGTAATTAAGAATCGTAAAAATTCGTAATTTCTGAATTATATCACATTTGTGCTCTTGAATTAAAGTTAACATTAAAATTGCTTTTGGGTAATTCTTGGGTGATAGCGGTCATATTACATCACTGAAAGCACTACTTCTCGTTGGATCACTCAAGTTCAGTAGCGTTGAACGCGGTTAGTACTTTGATGGGTGACCGCTGGGGAATACCGTTATGCTGTTGTCGATCATTCCTTTACCTTATTTTATTGTACGTTACTTGATCATGGCCGCATATGTGCAAAGCTTTAGAAGCAGACTCAAGCCAATGTACCATACCTAATAACTATAACTAATTCTCTGCATACCTTTGCACGATGGAGCTAATTTTTGTCCTCGGGGAAAAAAAAGACGCGACCAAGGATGACATTACCGAAGATGATTGGATTAATCAGATTAATGCCTCCAAAGAGTAATATGCAAAGATCGAATCTTTCCTGGTGGGTAGGAGGGTCCTCAATGAAGGTTGCAAGTCAAGGCTATAGACACTTTCACTCGTGCGCGCTCTCTTGGGAGCGCAGTTTCAAGACACTTCCCACCTTTAGTATTTACTTTTTTCACATGCCAACCACCGGGATACGTTTTATTCCTGATAGACTTAAATTTACTTTGGTCTCGACTCTAGATGGTTCGAAACCACATCTGGAATTACCTCTTTTTACTGTACACGTGGTCAGGCGAGTCTACAAGCTACTTCATATACTTCTCCTGACTTTTCCTTGCTCTGTTTTATTTTCTGAACTTTTAAAATTCAAAATAGAAATCTAATATTAGCACTGGAAAATATTTCGTACTTTCTTGGAGAAATCGCGTTTAGAGGCACTTTCAGTTAAAAATATAAAATTTTAGGTTTATATTAATCAATTTAAATGGCTTAAGTCGTTTGTCTATTTTATATCTCCAATAGTAAAAATGATGTATTCATTATTTTTAATAATCAATAAAATTTTATAATTCCTTAACTGTTACGAGTATAGGATTTATATATAGCTGGCTTATAACGGATCACTTCTATTTAAAAATTATTGTAAGGGAATATACAGTCGGTATTAGACATAAATAAAATGTTAAGAAAAATATAATTATCAAGTAGCCAACGACTAATGTCTACTAATAGATTACAGCACATACTTGACTGTTACAAGCATCTCCATATAATATATAAGGAAACCAGTTCCAAAGAGACATCCCACCTTTTGCTTGCACTCTTTACTTTCGCCAAACCAGTCATTATCCATCAGACATGCACACATCGTCTTAGCCACACGTGATTTTACCATTTTAACTACTATGTATTAGCTGGACTTCAAAACCAGTATTTTTCTAAAAAATCACAAATGCTTCTAGAATTATCTATACTATTTTTGCAGCTCTTCGAAGACGTATTTAATTAATTACTGCTCAATATTTAAAGCAATATCCAAATAAACGATGGAGCTTGTTTGTTATTCTGAATTTTTGTTCCAAGAGTTGCACAAGCTTTTAAATTCCAATTAAAAAGATATCCGGCTTGATATTGATGAAAAAAAATTAATAGCACCTGGAAGAAAACAGTAATTTACATTTAGACAGAGATGATGTAGTTTACGAAAATGGATTTGAATCGACCGGTTCTAGTATAGGAGATTAACTTGAATTTCTATACTATCAATGTAATGGATTCTTAGTTCAGAGGAAGTCATTTTAAGCCTTAATGATGATTTATTAATATGCACTTATATTCTACACGGGACGTATTTGACGTTAAGTAAAAAATGTGCTTTAAGACACACTATTAAGCACTGTTAAAAATAATCTTAAATAATGTGTGCATATCTTTATATATAGTTATGTAATATTTTCAATTAATTCTTGCGGCTATTGTGCCGTGACGAATGTTGCGTATACAGTGTAAATATTTTGAGTAGGTGCAAAATCTTTGAGGTGCGTTGGTATTTTACATACATGATGGCCTTATCACCTGTTCTTATAGGAAATTACTCGTATTCATTCAAAAACGTCGAGAAAAATTTCTACAAAAATGAGAAAAAAAATAATTAAGGATGTTTTAAAACATGTTCCTTTGAAAGAAATAAAGCATTACAGTATTTTCCCTCGTATTTTTACCTCTTAATTAATGATACCTGTCAACTGTTTTAATCGCATCACGGTCGATAATCCGTGGGCGTTATAGAGTTTGAAATTCCCAATGAGAAATCAGGAGTCGGGTTCGTGAGGTGCATAATATACTATAAATGTAATAATATACGGTATGCAAACGAATGATGAGCCGCCCAATCCATTCCGAGATAGGAGAAGGTATAGATAGAATACAGAATGCGAAATAGAGGTTTTTAGATGACCATCGCGGAGGTGGAATGTGTACCTATATGTTTTCAACGACCCGTCCCGTCTGCGTATTACACATTACCATTCTCAATTTGCGTGCTTATTTTGTCGGAAGGATAATTATGTGCGATTTCTCCGAATTAGAAAACTAAAGATTAACCACTTGATTTTATTATGTTGTGCAACCAATACAAACTGTATACAGGAATTTAAGATGATTTCCTGTTTTTCACGCTGATTCCAATTTATAATAATATCGTTCCCTTCCCATAAATTTTCTACTTCATGTTTTATTCAAAAGAAAAGAAAATTTCTTGTCCTTAAGACTATTATATATGTAAGGCCCATTATGTAAATCTGTCACACTAGTGCAAAGTATATTTATTTTATAATAGGAAATCATTTGGTACTAAATAAATTTTGAGATCCTTTCTTGCTGTAAGTGGGAATAGAGTTCCTGACTGCTGTTTATGCGTCGTGTTGTTGAAGAAAGGAAAAGAAAGTTACAATTTGCTTATGGAGATTGAAAGTATTTTTAGGGGCAGTGAGCTGGTAGAATGATGTAAATAATAGGAGAAATTTCGTAATAGATATTATAGTATTCAGGGTGTTATTCCAACAGGATATTAAGGGATTATACGAAATTTATTTTGATTTTATGAAATTTTTAGGAATTTCAAGAGATTTGATGAGATTTCATTAAATTTTCTGTTATTTTTTCCTTAACGAAAAAGCCTGATGATACTTTCTTTCCAATTCCTATTTCAAAATCTGTATTACATTTTACATATATTTTCTTTCAACATGGTTTCATCTTATTTAAATAAAAATGTAGAATCGCAATACTAAAAGAAAATTTTGATTTTAGGACTCCAGGGCCAGAAACAGCAACAGGAAGATCCATGTCAGTCGAAGGCAAGAGTAGTGGGTGACATCGAGTATTGCGATCGTTACTGGGAGTGTGTAAATGGACGTCCAGAGCTTTTCGACTGTCCAAATGGATTGGTATTCGCTGGAAAACATAGGGGTGTGACGGAGGGTTGTGATTACCCCTGGAGGGCCAATTACTGTGATGGAAAACGGCAGGCTAATCCACCAATAGGAGCAGAGCACTGTGATTGGCTCTATGGTATCTTTGGCCATGAAACTTCCTGCACAAGGTATTGGACTTGTTGGAACGGAACTGCCACTGAACAACTCTGCATTGGCGGTCTTCTTTACAACGAGAGGGCACGATCCTGTGATTGGCCAGAAAATGTTGAGGGATGTCAAAAACATCGTAAGTATATAGTTAATACCAGGGAAAAAATACCACTTTTTTTCAATTTTGAATGGTTCTATAAGTTTCATAACAGCAGTTGTACAATTAGATTACATTTATATCTTTTGGTCCCACGAGTAAAACGAATGAGAGTTAGGAAAATTTTTTAATTGTGAGTTTTATAGTGATAAATTCACGTAGATATAGGTTTGCTGGCGATGAGGGAGTTTTCACTTTTGAAAGGAAGTCAGATGAATGATCTGTGAGAAATCACTGCACTCGAGTATGAAGTAGATACATGTACAAAGGCGAGGCACTAATTAACATTCAATGTACGTTCTCGTCGCGCCTTCTAGAATATACATTATACATCACAATATTACATCTATCCCACGCGTAAATTTTGAAGAAAGCAACTGTTGCCTCAGCAGAAACGTAGGCCCTTGTGTCCATTTTGATTAGGTGTTATCTTATTATCTGATTCCTAGACATCTATAGAGACAAAAAATGAATTTTTTAATAGACTGCTTTTAAATTGAGACTCTATACAGCGAATATTTTAATAAATAATTCTTGGATATTTTTCAGCTCTCTGCAATGACGACGCGAATGGAAATGTGCCTCTTGGAAAATCATGCAACAGATACTGGCAGTGCCAAGGAGGATACCCTCGTCTGCAGAGATGTCCTGCCATGTTGGTCTTCGACAGGAGATCCTTGAGATGTGTTGTTCCTCCAACAGAAGATTGTGACGTTCCCACTACACCACCAAATCTCGAGGGTGATTTACCCGAAGGAAGAAACGAACAGGAACCTGAAGAAGAAAATCTTCCACCTGGTATAGCTTCCCTTCCATCGGGGGCTCTTCCCCTTCCTGTTCGACCTCGCAATAGAAACTAATGCCTGCCCTTTTTCCCAAATACCGTTATTTCGTAGCATTACTAGGATTCAGGACTGAAATTTCCATCTTTATGAGAGATGACAATACTGATTGTTCTTAAATTCGAGATGTAAAGTTTCAATCCAAGATATATAGTGTTGTGGTAAAAATATTTGATTTGATAGATCTGTTCATTGAGAAAATTCTATCGAAACTCTCCAAAAAGAAAAAGAAACAAAAGCAAAGGGATACTTAATTGTTGCTGGTGATTAATTTGTACATTTCTTTAAATAATTTTTTTCTTCAGTTTAAACTATCATTTTGATTAGAACTTTTGTCTCTGCAACAGATCGATGTACATCAGTTTTTACCAATTTCATTACAAGTTATTCTCTGTTATCTACTTTCCTCGAATACTCTTCAAGATATATTATGTACAAGATGTTTATTGAACGAGTCGCCAGAATGTAAGTTTCTTTCAGAGGAATGCGATAGTTGAGTGTTACCTTAATTTAGTGTCAATTAAGTATATATTAATAGAGTGTTCTACGATTAGAGACTTCTTTCCTTTCCCAACTTTAACATTCGCTTATCATTATCGCCGATCGAAATGTAAATACTTCTCTCCATCTGCTTACGAAGCTGCATATGCAATCATAGCTTTAGAATCATGGAAATAAAGTGTAATGTTGTATATTTTTTGTATGTACGCCTAAAATATAAGCATTTATTTATTTCACCTATCATTTCTTGACACAAAAATATAAACCTAGGATTTTAGTTATATTCGTTTAAATATTCTTATCAGTATAATTTTCCTTTAGACGTTTATTGTCTTTTACAAAATAATAAATAATTGCTCTAATGAGTATTTGTAATTGTTCTAGATGAAACATTTTATTTATTTACATGTAAACAAATTTAGGAAGGCTTTTTGCATTTTCTTGTGTGAACTTCTCAGAATTGAGTTGATTTTACCAGGATAAAAGAGAGTCTCGATTTTGATATCACGACTTAAAGTCCATTGGCGCTGTAAAAATGAGAAAAATATTAATTTTTTTTTCAAATCCAATTATATAAATTAAAATTTAATAGTTAGGTTCTAAACACATAATTTTGTAAGATAATTAATTAATTACAAAATACGAACCAGTGAGGAAGATCATCTGGATCGAGGCAACTTAAAGTTTCAGAATCAAACAGCTTTCCGTCACCACAAGTGAGAAGACGTGGGTGACCTTCTACACAAGTGATTAATCTTCCGCAATCACCGGGAACTGGGAATCTAAAATCAGATATTAAAGGTTAAATCGAAATTATACTTCCTTGTTCTGTATTATGCACAAATATTTATGTAAGTAGATATATAATCGAAAATAAATGAAAGAAAAGGTGTTTGGAATTTTTTAAATATACCAGAAATTTAGTATTTAGAGTTATATAAATATACCTGAGTCTTATGAAATATTATCAAGTATTTATAGTTAAGGAAATGAGGAGATTACCTTGGGAAGGGCCAAAATCTGGCTGCAGGAGTATGTGCAGGAACTTTTGTAGGGCACTTGAATCCTACAATGGCCTCAGGGTTACAGTAGGGTATAAGTTGATCAGGCCAGACACACGTGTGGCTTTTGGGATCGTAGACCAAACCAGCATCGCAGTGTGTCTGAAGTGGTTCTCCATGTACACATTTAATGTAAGTTGTGCTGCAGGAATCGCTATCAGGATAAATACCAAACTGGTACTCACATCCAGGTGTACTTAAAGGAGTAACTAAACAAAAAATATCAAAATTATACGTTTCTATTGGAATTTGTCAAATTTTTAGAAGCCAACTTGTTGTTTCAACAAAAAAGTGATAAATAATTAGATTCACATTCAAGAGAATGTTTCTTTGTCTGAACTATAACAATAGTAATTTCCTGATATATGTAGTATAAAATTATGCAATAATGACTAGGGAAGAAAGAATTGAATGAACAATGTTATACGTGAAGTAGATTATATGAAGTACTGCAGAGAAAGCCTTCTGAAATATTAAAGTCTTATTAGTGTAATTCAAAGAGGCATTTTAAAACTCTTTAGTATTACAAGAGTATATAATGCATGCAAATTACGAGCAAATTACCCAGACCTGAGATGTTGAACAATTGCGACTAGCAGACGTAACATATATTCACCGCTTTAGATTTTACTTCTCATCACTTATTCTCTAATTTGTAACAAATGTATCTTATTTACATTTATAATTTCGGAATAAATTTCTTTTCCCAAAAAAGATTATCTGCCTTATTGAGATTCTATTTCATTAATTTGGCATACGTACGATCGGGTTTGCGATGTTCGCAATTAACAGCCCAGTTATAGTTGCAGTGGTTGTGAATGTTGCCATGACCATCGAAAAGAAGGCCATTCTCGCAGTGCTCGAGGGTCAAAGTTCCATTCGTGCAGAGGAAGAAAGAATTGCAATCTTCTGGATGTGGATATGCCTGTTCGCCGTATAACTCAGGACAATGTGGTGCTCCTAAGAGTGCTGGTCCATGTCCAGGAATTGTCAAGCTGGAGGCTTTAAAAAAGAAAAATATTATACATGCAGATTTATTTATTTTTTTTTAATTTACGAATTAATATTCATCTGATACCGATTGATTTTTAGTATTCCTTAATTCTCTCTAAATCTGAATTATAGTAACTTATTCTTACTAAATCAAATTTAGAGAGTTGACATTTTACAAATCCGCTTTCTTGCATAATGAATAAAAATTCAAAAATTTCACCAATTTCGAGATGACACTTGACACGAAAATTTTACACAACATATAATGTCAAAAGACTTTTGTTATAAAAATCAAGAGTTTGAATTAGTTGATATTTATTCTAATGCATTTTTAGGGTTACTGCACTTCCTGTTATATATGTTCTTTGACAGAGACCGAAGATGTATGAATGAAGAAACTGGCGCCACATTAAAACGTGCAACGAATGAATGTTAAATGCAGTGACGAAAAAATCAGCCGCTGGCTATCCGTGTTGTGCATAATTAATAGAAAATTCCAATGAAGCTAAAACGCAATAAGACTGTAGAATATTAACATAATATGGATACTAAATCGAAAAGGCCAAGACAAAATATATTTGCTAAATATAACTGCGTTGTATTATTTTTACTGATGGCAAAAAAAATTTTGAGATAAATAAAAACATGTAAATCGCAAGGCGAACTGCAGTAGCAGAGCAAGGTAGACGCAGTATTATTATAATATTTGAAGTTGCAGAGAGATTGATACAATCACTTTATTCATTAGCATATATCACCCGGTTAGCTAGAATTTAATGCTGCCAAATTTAAAGAGCAATTTTTTATTTTAGATAGTGAAGATAACAATCCCCTTCTGACAACGTGTAATGACATTATTATATCATAGGTCGAACCGATGTAACCATATGGTGATGTGGAGGCAGGTCGCGACAGTGAAAGTGGTTCTTGGCCTAAGAATTCCTGCTCGTGATGATGTCGTAATCACTGCAAAGACCGGACTATAAACTCAAGAGTTCCACCCCACAAACAGGAAGAAATTGTCCTGCATGTGGGATGTACGAGAATGCGCCAGTAGTTACAGACGTTACTTGCCGAACGTACGCCAACTCGAACACGTGCTCACTTTTCAAATTTTACAGTTGTCGACCGGCCCGTAAGTCAAAATCGTTCAACCGGAATTTATGAATCTCGTTTCGTCAGATTAGTTATATATTTAAATAATATGTATGTAAATATATGTGCCTTTATTGAATTGTGTGCAGTAAAGTTGTTATAAGCCGAGTAAAAGCTGACTTGCGTCATTGTGATAGTTACTTAACAATATAATCACTGATTTATTTATAAATATGATTAATAATATGATATACCTATGTGCAATTAATCAAAGCAGTTAATCGGGAAAAAGCTTTCTAAATACCTTAATATTTAAATTCCCAACTTCCGAATAAATGAAAATGTTACCAAATTTTTACAGCACAACTACAATTTCAAAATAAAATAACAAAAAGATTAAACAGATTAATGAAAGGACTCTCATTTTTATAAGACAGTCTTCTTACTACCCTCTGATGATAATTTTACCATATTGTCGCGGTTGATTCGCAAAATAACAAACAGTTTGAAAAAAGTAACAAAAGAATTGAAGAGCAAAATAAGTGCAGTTGATATTACGTGAATGTTACATATTGAAAGAATCTAAATTTTTACACTTCCTGTGGAAAGCAGATGTTGTCGTAAGAGCGCGAAATATTTCTTAGTTTGTTATTTTGTTGTCGTAAGTTTGCATTTTTTTATTTCAATATGAATGCTGAAGTCTTAGAAACAGGAAGGAGACCCGGACGTGCACGCAACCTACTCACCACTGGAAAATATGGCCGCCAGGACCAATAGGGTCACACTCCTTAGACGGCTCATGCTGCGGTCTGTGTTGTACGGATAGTAACTACTGAAGTTGGTACGTGGACCGTCGGGACGCGTAGCGACGGCCTCCGGAGTCTGTCCCTTCACCGAGGGGGTCTCAGAGACCCCACTCTCACACCCGCTTTTACACTATACATAGCATTCTCGCCTGACTTCGGCTCCTTGACGAAGCTACAATCGAGCAATGCGTCATCGTGTACCTAATTCGAATCTTGATCTAATGGCATTCTCATTAATCAGGATCAATATTCTATTATGTTTATTTTTTAAATCTCTCTTGGATAAAAAGTCGACTCACTTTTGTCCATGTTTTTATTAAGGAGACAAATTTTTTATTTTACTTTAACGGCAACTTCTTTACCAAGTAAGGGATTTTAAAGGATTTCTATAAGTTTTGAAAATGTTTCTGGCATAGTAGTATATACTACTTATATATAATCTTATAACTCTCCTTAATCTTAAATTATTATTTAATTGCATTTATTACACAAGATAATAAAATTTATAATGCAGCTCTCATATAAATCGAAAAGAGGTTGAAGCACGTGTAATTATGAATGAGGAGATAAATGGACCGTCTGCAACATGAAAACTGGAGAACACATTGCATACATACTCGAAGTTACTGGCCTCCGGGGTCTTGAGTTCAGAATTCATGTTACGCAAGAATTTTTTTGCTCGCAGCAGTATAGCTATAAGAAGAGGGAACGAGATCTGGTCACGAAACCGTCAGTGAAAGTCCTGAATTCAACTCAAGTTCTGTAGCTCAATGAAGATATGTAAATATGCTCGAGAACAATCGATCTTACAGGCACAAGATCTCATGTTTCTTCTCGAAGGTCACTGCGTTTTTTCCTCAAATCTTTACCATGCAAATAGATGCATGCCGAGGTCGAAGTGAGAGTGCTCTTGTCTCAGTAACGTGAAAATTACATATGTACATATAAAGGGAAAGGCTGTAATTAGCCAAATATAGTTGGAAAGGTGAAATTTTCTGACTGGCTTTGGATAATTTCTTATTTCCTAAACAAATAATTGCTATAGCGAATAATTTTAAAAGTTTGCAACTCTTTCTTGTCATTTTTTAAAAACTTTTTAAAAACTTCAAAAGGTATACATTTTCATCATAATGTAGGACCAATTATACTAAAGGAGAAGGAAAATATCATTGACAGTAGAGATTTCAAGTTCTGTAAAAAATCTTAATCCTTTATTGAAATAAATATAATGTTTTACTTATATTGTAAGTAATGGAAATGAATATGGAAATGGGAGAGAAGACATGACAAAATTCATTATTGAAAGATATCGAAGTATATATAGGTTTATAGTATATATTACGAGCTCAATTATGAAAGACGGGAACGACTAAAAATTAATCTGCTTAATCGAAATCACATTTCCTGGTCGAGATTAATTTAATAAAAAATATAAGATTCTTGAGTCAAAAACTGGATATGTAAAGAATCTTATAACTAACAGGTTTGTCTAGAGATATTTATTACCTTCTTAGCTCAGGAAACGTATTAAATCATTTTATTTGTATTTGACTTTTTAGAATTTTAATATTTTTTCTGGCTTTCGAGTTTTTTATCAAGAAGTGCAGATTTTTGTAAGTTCCCAACGAACATTTTAAGGGGATAATGATATGCTTATACGTAAAGGAAAAAGTATTTATCACTTACGACAAACTCACAATAAAGTGGTAGAACATCTTGCGTAAGATAAAAACTACTTTTATTATTCTTATGAGTAAAAGTTAAGCAGTAAGTATATATCCCTAAAGCTGGCACCTGTTTCGATTGAATGACTCAGTTCCTCTGCTTGTAATAGTCCTCACTACAAAAACAAAAATCACCCAATATTATACAAATTAAATTTAAAATCAATTGCAACGAAAGTAGATTGAATTGATTCTGTAATTAAATAAATATTAAAGCATGGCATATATAAAAGTGCAAACGTATATTTAATTTTGAATTGATTTCAAAAAAACTTACCATCCTTGGACTAATTCAGGGTCGGTACACCTGAAACTTTCTTCATTGTAAACAGTTTGATTTTCACACTGTCCCTTTTGTGGAACAACGCCATTTTTGCAAATATAAAATTTGGCACAGTCTTCTGGGTGGGGGTAAGTGGGATGGGGAAGAATTCGTCCTTGAGGGCCTGCCACCTCTCCTTCAGGACAACTGAAGCCATCATCGAGAACTTCACGTTTATTGGCATCGCACAATCTTGTCGAATCTTGGGCCCAAATACAACTGGACATTCTGTCCTCGTATATCAGACCAGGTGGACATGACATCACCGATCCTACGCCATCAATGCAATTTACAAATTTATCACAGGAATCAGGATCCTCATGTTTGAAATATCCATTTGCTCGTGGACAAAGCTTCGAACTTTGGGGTTCCTCTAAAAAAATGGTATATTTATAAGAAACTAGCAAAAATTTACCCAGTGCTGCTCGGTTTTTTATATAATGAGGGAAGAATTTTATGTAAATCGAAAACATTCTAATTGAAAACATAATCTTTCAGTGAAATTGTGTATCAAGTTTCAGAGAGAAGTAAGGAAATGCAAAATACTTGAGGTTTGTATAATTTGAAGTTACTTGGGAGTGTGTAATTATGTGGGTTGATTGCAAAATTTCAATTTCGATTTGTTTTGCGGTTACTCATATTTTACCGAAGGAGGGCAATACAAGATTGACACCGTGGTTGCAACGTTGCAAGACAGGCAACCTGTTGCGTTAGCTATGACTAATGGATTTCTATGTAAGTGAGACACATGAAATAGAAAGAGCTTATATGAGTTCCGTGTTTATATATCAAAGTTTAACGACCCCCATGTCGAAAATATAAAACATGATTGAAAACTTTATGGCCGAAAGTAGAACTTGGTTTTGAAAAGTCACTTTTGCTTTCTATTGTACCAGTTAAAAAGTATTATAGACCACATCTCAAAACTGGAGTTACAGCGTCATGCATGTAAATCAGAGAACTGTAAATGTAGGATCATTATTATATAAAAGAAATATTATCTCGATATTTTAGATTCTTTTTTTTTCAAGGTCAGAGGTTTTAAGATTTCTCATAACTGGTAAAATAGAAAAAAATGGTAGGAAATCATTTTACATATATAATAAAAAGTAGTGAGAGGAAAAACTCGAGAAGGTTTTAACAAGTGAGAATACCGGTAATTTAGTAAATGTTAAGTGCTTACTTCAACTAGGATTATGAATCTTTTTACATTATTAAATCATCGTGCTAGTAATTGGTATCTTCCGTACATTGGCAGGAGTGCAATAACAAAACCGGAATTTCCTTATTGTTAGTAAAGAAAACGTTCATCGTTAACCAAAGTATCGATATAAGCACATTAAATTTCTTCTATACAAACATTTACGTGTGTAGTAATTTTTCATTTTTTAAGAGGCTTCACATTTATGGAAATTTAATATCGTTAATTTCACAGAGTAAGTATTTATAACTTTAGGCCCTTCATTTTTTATGTTCAACGACACAGATATTTTTTTTGAATGCGTTTATTTTTTTTACTCTTAATCTGTTAGAATGTGGTTTTGGGTCGTGATCACGAATTTATAAGAAAGACCTTGGGGACCGGTTTATTATTCCCAGTTGTCGTTCGAATGTGACTTTTTTGTATCCTTCTGATGAGATCAGGGAAAGTTTGCTGTGAACTGTAAATCTGCTAGCAAGACACGATCAAAGGACAGCATCAATCTTTTTACAGATAATGTCTTTATTTTAAATAAATGCATTTTCACGGAAAAGAAAGACGACTTTTAAAAAAATTCTGAAAATTGTATCTTTTATTATCTAATTTTTCAAAGAATCGACTGCAAGCACATTATAAATTTTTATGTTGATTTTGCTAATTAGTCAATATATTTTATTGTTAAATAATAAAATTATATTTATGGGATCAGGATAAACTAATACTTTACGATATAATATAGAATTTAAACTTAACATTTGACATTTAACTACTTTTATTAATTATTATACAAGTTTATGAGAGGGGTGAGTAAACTTGTTATAATCTTTCATGTAAGGAACTGGTAGAAAGTTGCAAATTATTTTTCATGTTTTAAAACATGTTATCATTTTATTAATGAATTCATTATAAATATTTTATGCAAGTCTGTCAATATTTATCAGTTTTAAATTAATGTTCATTTTTCACAAATTAATAAAAAAGAAAGTACGAGTATGTATTAAGAAACTGAAGTGAATTTCGTAATAACCAAAATCTTTATTCAGTCATGACCTAAAATTGATATTTAATCGTTTTGATAGATTTATACCAAGAAAAAAGCAAGTTTAAGAAATAGCTAAAAGGGCAATCAAGTAAAATTAATAAAGATTGACTAAAGATTCGCCTTTTTTTAAGGAAAATTGCAGATATTTAAGAAATTACAGCAGGGTACGCCTGTTATAGATTTTAGATGAAATAGTAGTTTCAGTATTTTCCTTTCAGCCAAACCAAAATCAGTGATATAAATTATAATTCTCAAAAAATCTGCAATCTATCCATAAGCAATTATGTTATCAAAAACAAGAGCAAGGGTAAAAAAGAACAACTTACGAAGAAGGTTGCGATCACCACAGGGTACGTTAGCTGGAAGATCGCAGAACTCCTTCTTGGGGTTGTCGTCCCTGAAAACGAGTCCGTCCTTGCAGAGTTTTTCCTCCGGGTGTCCTTCTTCATTACAGTAGTAATACAGATCGCATTGCTGTGGATCCGCGAAGAAGCCTTTTTCATCTGGACATCGGAATTGGGCATGGATCAGGGTCGCGAAAAGTACGAAAAGGGTAAAAAGTACTAGACGATGATGATGTTGATGATGATGCGTGAGGGTCTCGGTTGGCCACATCGTCCTCGTCATCCTGACTTCACTCGACTCCTTCAGACTTTAGATTTGTTTCTTCTGGCCTGCCTGAAGCTTTGGGACGTGACTGGACTTCCACTGGTCCCGATTCGCTCGACTGCGTTTCCACCACGGTTGCACCATGTTGCATTTCACAACCCCACCCCTTTCACCGAAACTCATCTAGCCTTTCCCCCATTCCACCTCTTCACCAATATACCATCCCCCGCCCAATTCCCTCCCTACGCCAATGACCCACCTGAACCTTTTATTACTCTCTTAATTCTTTCTTTAATTATTTCAAGTTACCTGGCTAATATCGAGACCAAGTGAGTCTACTCACGTTATTCATAGGTAAGTCGAGTAATTTTTGATACTATAAATCATGCCCAAAAATTAGGACAGAAGATACACGTAAAATATTTAATTTAACGGATTTTCATAAAAATGTATAAGTTTTTTGAATTTTTAAAAAATATATGGAACCATTTTAAATCTATCATTTGGAATTTGTACCCAAAATACGTATTAGCGATTCAAGACAAATTAATTTTTTTATGTGCGGTAATTTTAGTTGACTTTATAAAGAAACAAGAAACATTTATTTAGTAGAAAATTGGTCAAATTTGTTGCAGTGTGTCATTTGCATTCTACGATGAAATACTATAATTTATTTAGAAATAAATGAGGAATTAAAACCTGTCAAGGCCTTGGATTGGCCGCGAATCGAAATGAAGAAAGCAGAACTGATTTGGTAAAATTTATTTTCTCAAGATCACTCAACGCAAGAAAGTGACCTCAGCCAAAAGAAAAGCGAGAAAATCATTTGTAGGCATTATACAAAGTCCAGAGTGAAAGCCAATATAGCGATTAGCATGACTGCTTGTGGCAAGAGCCAAGGTCTCTGAAGAAATTGATCTTTGATTTAAGATTTCGATCTTGATAAAAAATCTCTAGAAATGTGTCTAGAGTTGAAGCAAAAGTTGAACTTAAATAATCGAACCACAAGCCTACAAAAACCATAAAAGTACTATTTTTATTTCATGTTCATTCAATAATCAATATTTGCATTATTATTAATATCGCATTAAGGATTTTGTTAAAATCCATTTAGAAGGATTAAACAAATCTTAAATTAAACTGACATTAATTTTTATTATTTTCTTTATTATAAATGTAAATCCTACATAATTCCACAGTTGTTTTCAAAAGTGTAGATTTTTTGCATTTTTTTCCACCTTGATGTCTTTCAGTATTAATAAAACATTTTGTCTGTAAAAGTAATTTATTAGAAAAATGTACAAGACTAAATTCGTTTTTACATTTAAACTAAACGATATTAAAGGTACGAGGAGGTGGTAATGGAATCCCGATGCGGGACATTTGAGTCTTGGTAATGTCTTCAAGGTTTTTTGCCATCATCCTTGTACCAGTCCTCACTGAAAAAATATGAAAGTGTTATTTATTTTTCTGAGATAAGCGATAATAATGATCTAAATTGAAATTAAAAAATTTACATTGAACTACAAAATGTTATTTTTACTTACCAGCCAGGTACATTTTCAGGTGCATCACACCTCTGGATTTCCTCGTTGTACACAGTTCCTTCACTGCAACCCTGTTCACGTGGTGTTATTCCATTCAAGCAAACGTAGAATTTTTGACAGTCTTCTGGATGAGCAAATTTAGGATGATCTACCGACATACCTCTCGTATCGAGTGGGTTGTCTTTGGGACACTCGAAACCATCTTTAAGTTTCTTGTCGACTGCTCCGCAGCCCTAAAAATAAGTATTTGTGGTTAATAATTTTCTTCACTCATTTATTATATATATTTTTTATTTACTAGAAAATTGTGATTTATTATCACAGAATATACCTCACGTCCCGCACTGTCGGGCCAAACACAAGTTCCACTGTACTCATCGAAGTGAAGACCAGTTGTGCAAGTTATAGACACAGATTCTCCATCAATACAATTGAAAAATATATTACAGACAGATGGATCTGGATGAGCGAAGAAGCCATTACGTCTGGGACAATTTTTCGTGGGCTGAGGTGGCTCTGAAATATTAATTCAAGTTTTTATTTTAACTTCCTTAGATTGGGGTTTAAATAATTTAGTCTAGGTTGGTCGGTGTTTGAAAACAAGGAAAATATTTTTTAAATTAAAAAAATATCTTACGCAGCTCGAGTCTGTCGCCACAATCGACGTTAAAAACGTGATCACACTTATTGATTTTTCGATTCAATGGATCGAAAACGAGTCCATCAGGGCAATATTTTTCCTTGGCAACTCCATCTACACATTCGTAATATTTATCACATTGCCTCGAATCTTCAAACTGACCATCATCCTTCGGGCAATTGAAAGCTCCATCTGAAATTAAAATATTATGGTTTTATTCTAGATTTTTGAAAGGCTAATATTAATAATATTAATTTGTGTATCATTTATTTATATAAGATTTTTTAAAATTTGCAGTTGAATTTAATTAAGAAATC
>JAUEJJ010000047.1:1892227-1918005 GCA_032164275.1 Synergus coniferae
ATTAATAATATTAATTTGTGTATCATTTATTTATATAAGATTTTTTAAAATTTGCAGTTGAATTTAATTAAGAAATCAATCGTACATAACTTCTCGATAAGAGACAGTTAAAAACGAGTTCCTCTCCGGTCCGGAAAGTTTAAAAAATTCAATTTTTCACATTTACTTAATTATAAATGTCGCCTGACTCGTAAGGACGATATAGGGTACCATTCTTATATAAGTAGTCAAGAGAAATAGTTCTGACATTTACGATTTAGAAAGTTTAAACTAGTCTTTCTCCGGAGCCCACATGAAATCACCAAGCTCATTATCATCCACTCCTTGTTTTTTTTTTTTTTTTTGTTTTTTTGTTTTTTTTTTTTTCAAAAAATAATACCTTGTATGGAAAATCATAAAATATTCTTTATGAGGGATCAAATTCACTGGAAAGAAAGGAAAGGTCGTTGAACTCGAAATTTCAGACGAGACTTGGGGCCAGTAAAATTCACTTTCTCTGAGGCTCGGCATACGAGCAGTTCATATACATGTTAAAAAAAAAAGGACGTGTGCCTATCTCATTTCAAGCCTAAAACTTCCTGGATTTCGAGTTTCGGAAGTATCTGGATTATTCTATTTCATTAGATTTAATTTTCTATTTCAATAAATAACTGAAAAAAATCATAATAATTGTCTAATCCCTTATACAATTTTCATATATCGATAGTTTCCCTGTTGTTAAGCGAGTCTGGCCATAACGGATTTATCTACTGATTTTCTTACCGTACTTCAATATTGCTTAATATTTTGCCTACTTTTCTTTCAACAATTCTTTTTCCAATTCAACTGTTTAAAGAACTATTAAAGAATAAAGAGAAATTAAAATTGAAGCAAATAAAATATTAAATTAAGGAAAAAATGAAATATTATAAACTAATAATATTAAAAATGTTTCCGATCTTGGAAAATAGAAGTTAAATATGAATTTAAATTTCTTTATAGACTCAGTATATTAACAATATATTTTTTAGTATAGAAGAAAATTTGGAAAATTTTATTACACTTACGTGCAAATGCGATGATTGCTACAAAGGACACAAGGAACACTTTAAACATTTTTGTCATTTTTTTGTTTTAATGAGTCCTAAAGTGTTAAAATTCGTGATATGGTTGAAAATAATATTTTTAACAGAAATAATACTTTTGGACGCTCTTTGGGATGGCGTCTCTTCACGAGAAACTGCAGTGACGACCAACGTCCACTGGGTATACTCTGTCAATCCCCACTATCATGATATTTCCCCACTTTCGCTTTCCTTTGATCAAAGGATCGTCGACGAGAATCGTTTTACGGGTCTGTCTTCTTTATCATTTCTTTCTTCGAGGTCACGTTTCAAAGTTTCCTTTCTCTTTATCTCTATAAGGATAAAAAATATCCCTTTTTTGTAAATTTGATTAAATTTGAATCAATGAGACTTTTACTGAGAACTAGTGAATGATTTTTCAAAATTAGTGAAAAATCACGGAAATTTTATTCTAGTGTGTTTTTACTAATTTAAACCTTGTCACTAATTTTCCATCAATAATTGATAATCTTTAGTCAAATTTCACTACACTTAAATAATATTTTACTAATTTATTTTTAGACTTATTGAATAGAAATAGACTTAGAAATATTTTTTAGAGAGAGTGAGAACAACATCTGTTCACGCTCCCTTTTTTGGATTCTACTTAAATTAAGAAATAAATTTAAGCAATCTACTTTTCTTATTTTCATTGTCCAGACAAAAAAAAATGTATACTGTGTCAACGTTTAGAGGAGAGAAAGCAATGAGAAGTTTTTCTAAATCGATCGGGTTAATTTTTTATTCCCTTCGTCTCTATGATCTAATCTTTAATCAGTTTAACATACGTTTATTGCATCATGTAAAAGTATAGAAAAGTTTTCAGACATTTACATTTCCTAACAGCTGGAAGTTACAACAATGAATTATTTCAAAAAAGGAAAAATATTTAATTTTACTGTTTGTCGGTTGTCAAAAATGAACCAAACTTGTAGTGTATTTTGTTTATTACAATTACAATATATATATATATAAATCGACTTAGAAATGTACAAGATTTATTTAAATTAAAATCTTAATTTCAAGATGGAGCAGAAGTAGCTGGTCTGGCTCCCTTTCTTCTACTTGGACCACCAGTAGGCTTTGGTTTTGGTTTCGGATTTTCCAATGCATCCAATTCCTCATCTGTCAATTGTCCCTTGTACCAATCTTTGCTGTAATACAAATTTATTTTGTAAAATCAATTTTGTAATTAAACAGTTAACAAATTATCAAATTAAACACTAATCGATATTTATTAAATAAACTGAACAACATACGATTATGATCTAACAATGTTAGATTTAACTTTTCTAATCGAAAAAGGATCTGTGTTATAGCAAGATATTGATTTTATTTAAATATTTATTTTGTGTAAAAAATCATAAAACGTACCATTCGGGAATTTTTCGAGCCCAATCGCATTTGCCAGTGCTTTCATCAAAAGCTTGGCCAAGCTTGCACCCGCTTCGCCTTGGAATTTCTCCATTAACACAAACATAGAAATATTGGCAATTTTCGGTGTCGGGATAACGAGGATGAGTGGCAGCTACAGATTCATCGACTTTGGGACAGGTGAAATTAAAAAGCTCCCTCGATCCACACCCCTTCTTTTGAGCCTCATCTGGCCAATTGCAAATTCCGGTTTTTGGCGAGAATACCAAACCGGCAGGACATGTTATCATGTTAAATTTGCCCTCGACACAATAATAAAACGTGTCGCAATTCGTGCTGTCCTCATGGCCAAAGTATCCATGCATTCGAGGACAATGAGGACTCGGTTGAGGTTTTTCTGAAATAAAAATCAAAAAGGTTGTCTATCATCAATACTTCCGTTTTTAATATTACCTTCAAAATAACTTGAACGATTTAAATAACAAACTTACGAAATTTGTTCCTCTTGGAACAATCAATGCCAAAAGGCAAGTCGCATTTCTCATGCTGAGGGCTGAAATCGTTAAAAACTAAACCGTCTGGGCAAAGTTTTTCTGTGAATTTACCATCCCTGCAATCGTAATATTTATCGCATTGCTCGGCATCTGGAAAATATCCATTGGGCTCTGGACATTTGTCTGAAAGTTCAACATCTTCATATTCTTCTTCATCATCTTGCACAGCAGGCTTCCTTTGAACAGGTGTTGATACTTTCCGGCGACTTTGTTCCGCAGCTTCCTGTTTCCTTGTCAATGCATTCGCAGCACCTGGAAATTAATTAAAAAATCATTAATTGACAGAATACATCGGCATATCTTAAAGCAATTAAAGCTTTTCGAAACTGTACGAATTTAAAATGAAAGGTTGAAAATTTCAGCTCTTCGTTATTCTAGAAGGCTAGTCACTTGCTCCTTTACATATTGGAAATTCAACAGTTCGTTGCCAATCTTAACAATGTACTTTTAGGCGTGGCTTCGAGCAATACGCGGACGCATTCGTTTCTCAGGGACTATAAAAGAAGAAATAACTGTACAGGTCTTCGTACTTTATTATACTTTCAAGAACCAAGGCGTCTTACAATCTAATAACCTGATATGTCCCTGAGAAAGGAGAGACATAGCAACAGATGATGGACATGCAAAGAAAACGATAATAGATGTCGGACGACTTCATTAATCGAAGAAAGCGAGAAAGCGATAGGAGAACTTTAATGTCGCTTAATCATTCCAACAACTTTCTGTTTTCTGTGGTACTTCACCTCGCTTCTCGATCATGTTAATTACTGGAAATCGTAATTAATCTCGAACTCTCCGGATTCACTTTGATTCGTTTCAGTTCATTCATTTGCTCTTTCGAATATAAAGATTTTATAATTTAAAATAAGGCATCTGAGTTTTAAAAAAATGGCCAAATGAATAAATATTGTCTTCAGTGAGTTCTGATTAGAGTTCATCAACTTTGATGTAGAAAGGTGAAAGAATTAAGTATGGTTACTCTGATGCTTTATAATTAAAAAGTCTTTTCAATGTACTAGGATGCAATTAAAGTAGAAAACACTTAATATTTCCATATGATGTCTATCGCATTTGAGATATTATCACTATACATACATATTTATAAACCTCCCATTGTAATAATTTACCGAGAGAAATGCTATTTCAACAGTCCGCATGCATTATGCATCAAGTAAAAATAAAAAGACCAATTATGATAATATTATAATTCAAACATGTGGATTTTGCATTAATAGATTCAATTCATAAACATACCATACACGCTTCCTAATTAATTCGCGGTAATAATTAAGAGGAAAGTGCTCTAAGTCATATTTATAGAAGTGATTTATTTTCCATAACAAACTCTACCTCATTACATCTTAATTCCATTTGTGAATTCCCGCAAGTTATTTTCCAATTTTGAAGAGATAATAAACTTGTACATTCTCTAAAGTTTAATCAAACCTTCCCGAATAAACAATCCTTAAATTTTTACAAAAAAAAAAAGTCATGGGTTTAATTGAAAATTAAGGATCAGCAAAAATTGTCTCCAATTCTCGCTATATAGTGATGACAAAAGATGTTTTGTATCAACTTAGGCTAGCCGGCATGAGACCGAGAAAGTTGTAGCGACTTTCCTCCTTGGCAGCGCATTCCTGTCAAGGTCAAGTCTTGGAAGGGGGAGAACTCACCGAGGCAGATCAGAAGACAAAGGATTTTTGACTTCATCTTGGCAAGGATGACGGGAAGTGGGTAGTTTCTTGGTCCCTCTGCACCAGGAACGATAACTGATAGGCCGGTAATGCAAGAAGTTGATGACTAGAGACTACTGGGACATCGGCGGGGTCTCATGGGCCTTATATGTCTCCCCCACTTTTGGTCCCAAGACAGGACGGGTTGCAACACCCAGCGCCTGTGTCTAAGGAGAGCCTGGAGAGCTCTTGCATCTCCGCGGGTGCATCGACATTGCATCGCAGATTTGTGAAGGTGGTATTATTCATAACTCAACAAAAGTGGATTGACTAGAATCACTTGAATGCGAGTGATCAGATATTATCGGATCTTGGGTATGACAGGAATTTCTTGAGGTCATCAGTAGAAGCATCCAAAATGTTAAAAAAATGATTTACAACTAGGAATGAAAAAAGGTAGATTTTCTTCAGTTTTTGCACTCAGAAGAACCCATGACTCATCACTAGTGATGACCTTTTCAAGGTCATGATTCTAAAATTTGTAAACTTTTGTCTCAACCCCTTTTGAAGTTCCATGCATTATTGTTCAATTGATTATTCATTATTGTTCTAGCAATTGAGTTTTAAATATTGTTGGTTTCTTCTATTGATCGCAATTTTTCACGGAGTTTAGATCATGCTTATCAAGATTGATCATTATTGATATACTTTGATTCCTTTCCGGATTATTAATCAGCTCTAAAGGTTCTGACATCTTTTTTTAATGCTATATCAACGTCAGCATGATATATAATAATAAGTACATTTCTCGAGATAATTATCAATTCATCAAACCTTCAAAGTTATTGGTTTTACCACTTATCTGTCAGCTTCTATCATTCCAATAAATCTCAACATGTTCTTCTGACTGGCACACTACATTCCTATCTTATAAAGAATTTTATTCCTCTCTTTTCTTAATTCTAAATCTCAAATATATTTCTTATTTTATCACAAAGCTCAATTATTTTGTCAATTGGCTTCTGGTCTTAGCTTCACAGATATGTGTGCATCTCAAGTATTTTGATATACATAATATGAGTTCCAATTGTTTATGAGCCAGTTTTTCTTGCTGACTTGTTTGTTCAGAATTATTTGAAGAGATTATCCTTTTTATGAACTTTCTTGAATTTTGAAAGACAGAAGAAGAGAATGGTGCAATGATCGGCAGTGAGAAATCAACCAGAAACTCACCTTGACATTCCAGGATTCTAATTTCAGCGGATACCCGGTCACCGGTTTCCAGAAGGACAATGCATTGAAGAGGTGGCACGAATATACACTGTACTGCGCATGCGTTGCTCCTGGTATCTTTTCCACCCCGTCCACCCCAAATACCTAACCCCAAATTCAAATTTATATTTACATACGTTACATTGCGCGCGATTTCGTCGCGTTTTTATTCCGTATTTTAGCTTCCTATTTCCGAAGAAGTTCTCACAGATAGATAAATAGTTATTTCCTCTACATTTTCGACTTGTGAGTGGATTTCATTAACCCGCAAGTGCTACTTGTGTGAAATACGTCTTGACGTCAGTTTATTGAGGTTATGTATCGCATCGATATTATGTCTCTCACTGCTCTCACTCTTCCCAAAAGGGCCAAAATATTCATCCAGTGGAGTGTCGTATTTATTCGGTGAGTGATGTGTGTATAAGAGAGAGCACATGGATCTAGGAAAATCGGTTAGTGGGAAAATATGGTGATAGAAATTCATCTTCCTCGCCAGGAAGGAAGGACTGGCTACGATACCTGCAGGAAAAAGCAGCAGATAAATCCCAAAGATAATTTCTGGCCTGTGACTGCCAGGACCAAAAGTAGAATAGAGACTTAGTTCAAAGATACCTCTGGCTCCAAGTCTCTCATGACATTCGCAAAGAACTTCCTGCAACAACAGCACTTTGAACAGTACCACACCTTCTACAAACACTGAGAACGGCACTGAGATATTATTTTACAACTTACGGCTATAATACAGGTAAAAGAAGACACCTTATTTTCTTAAAATTGTCTCAGTTGTTTCTCTATAATCAATTCACACATTTATTTATTTATTTTTCAGGCGAGTACTCTCGAATGTCCAACCACCCTCGTATAGAACAGTGTTGGTGAAGGAAAATCACATTCCATATTGAACTGCTTGCCCCTCGACTGCACCTTCCCTGTCCTGCAGTTTTACCTTGTCCTCCAGCAACTACTACCGACCCTACCATGATGAAATTAAAAGCTGCACAAGAAAGCTTATGAAGTTCCTTGATGTTGATGCACCAGTTTTAGATAGTAGTTCCAAGGCCCAATTTACAAATCTGGTGAATTTGTTTTGAGAGTTAATAAGATACGATGTTTTTTCACATGAGGCTTATATGTGTACCCTGATTTCAAGAGGAGATTTGATACAAGGTAATTTGAATAATTTATATTTATTCTTCCTTATTATAATTATAAATGTGAGTTATCGATTATTTATTTTTTAGGTCCGGCAGCTAGTAAACCCAGCACTCTGAGTAATCGAGAAAACATGCATGAAGACAGTCTTCATCCAGGATTAGAATTAAAGCCAACTAAATTAGAAGTGCCTGATCATGGAAGAAGGGTGAATTATAACGACAGCAAAATTGCTGAAGATCTTGATAAGATTTTGCAGCATATCAAGGAAGACTAACAAAACAGTACGGATGCACCCTACAGCCCTAAGGAAGACGGTTTAGGTGGACATGGGCACGAAAACCTCGATTATAAAACTCCCTGCAGCCCCAGTCAACATTTACTCTACACCACCTACTTTCCTCTTCCGCAGGTAAATTTTACTGAAAAATATTTCCAACATTCTGAATATTTATGACACGAAATTTCAATTCGTTACATTATTATTTATTTTTTCAAGGATGAAAATAGTAGTCAGTATGGCTGCAATCAACGTCACGTTCTTTTATACGGCGTAAGTCGTGTCCGCGACGATGCTAGACGTATAGTGAAGAAGATGACAAAGGAAGTTTATAAATTATATGGAAAAAAGTTCAGCATCGATGTTGCGGAAGACGGCAAAGTTAAAAAACATGCGCCACAGGGGGCTACAAGACCACCGTATCTTCAGGTATTTTTTATACCTTTTTATATCTTAATGTTTTATTGTTATCGATAAATTATTATGAGTTGTTTAATTCCAATTTTGTACAGGCGCCAAACGTCACAATGAATACGATGGGCCCAATGGGTGGAGGTGTCCAGAATCAACCAGCCCCTCCTTACAGACAAGCTGGTGGAAAACCTGGAAATTTTGGAGTCACTGGAGTTGAAACAGCCAATTTTGGATTACAACCGATTACCTTCAACAACAGTTAAGAATTTTCCCTCATGGCACTTGCAAAGAAAGAAGGGTATGATGTCTCAGCAGCAAAATATGCTATTCTAGAATCAGCAAATGCTAGGTGCATAGAGCAGAGGACAAGGATATATTCAACAAAGGATGCAACAGGGCACTACAAGACTACCGTATCTTCAGGTATTTTTTATACCTTAATGTTTTATTGTTATCAATAAATTAGTATGAGTTGTTTAATTCCAATTTTGTACAGGCGTCAAACGCCACAATGAATACGATGGGCCCAATGGGTGGAAGTGTTCAGAATCAACTAGCCCCTCCTTATAGCCAGTGGAAATCCTGGATATGTGTGGGAGTCACTGGAGTTGGAACTGCCAACGTTGGATTACAACCCAACTAGCACTTTCAACAACAGGTAAGAATTTTGCCGTTATTCTTGGTTAGAAAAATATTCTATTGGTCCTGTGAATTATTTATAAAAATATTATCGCTTACAGATATTGAACCAGCGATTCAGACAGCAGCAACAAATGTTTACCAACATGCAGCAGCAAATGCAGCAAAAACACGTCCAACAACAACAGCAAGGTGGAAGTGTAGTTAACAACAAACTTTCCAATTAGAAGCACGACTTCAGCGAAATTTGAATCAGCTTCCTCAACATTCATATCATCAGCCCCCACTATATTAAACAGAAGGCAAGTGGCTTAACTTCATTGTGTAAGCATCTGAAGAGAACATACTTCCGCGTAAATGAAATAAGAAATGTTCCTTTCGCATATGATTTGAACTTTTATAAATACAATTACGCGGAATGTGTGACTTCATCCGTGTGCAATTGTGCATTGAATTTCAGTGTTGTATTTTTTACAATTATAATGTATTCTATGTAGTGGAGAATAATAAAAAGATTCTTTAATCATATCTATATTGTTTTATTTTAAGTTTAACAAATTGTTTTGTTTCAATAATAGTAATTTTTTTTTTTTCATTTTTGCATAATTACACGGCTGCTATATTATTAAAACGTTGTTATAAAGTCACTGAAGGAATTTCGTACAATATTATTATAAAATTGCCTCAATTTAGCATTAAAGTATCTCGGAAGCAAATAAGTTTAATTGTTTTTTGTTTTTTTTTATAATAAAAAATTAGGCTTTGTCTTTTGAATGGGGTTTTCCCTCTTTCGTAAAATTGTAAAAACGGCTATTCAAATTAAACTCGTCAAATAATAATGATTGGTAAATTACCGATGGAAACCAATTACCGATGGGGTGCTTGAGATGGCTCTGCAGTGCAGTGACGCCAAGCGCATAGCCATAGAGGAGCACTCAGGCTCAGCAGTCAGCAAAAAGTATAGCTAGTTGCTAATAGTATAGCCAGCGGTTGTATACCGACGTTCAGTTACTGAGTTGTTACATGCGATTGACGCGCAATCGGGTAAATTAATGAAAAACCACCGTTAATCTCAATCGTGCTACGACTAGTGTGAAAAAGTTGTGAAATGGAGAACAGGCCGGCGACCCTCCGCTCCCGGCGTGTCTGTCGATTTTGCCTGACGGAAACGGAACCATTGAATTTTATTTATGACCGAGATATAACCAGACCGTTTCATGTGCCGCTGCCTCTTCAGATTATGTCGTGCGTCGGCATCGAGGTAAATTTTTTTATTCTATATAATAATGCCAGCCGATCAATTTGCATTTCAGATATGGTCGGTTGGAAAAGTGGGATTGCAATATTTGCTAATTGTAGTAGAATGATCAAGGAAATACATAGAGGAGTAGCCGAGTCGAGTCAATAGCATTGTTGATAACGCAGGGTAGGAGTTTATCGACCAAGTAGGACATTGAACGCACCTAGTAACTGCCGGAAAAAATGGAGGAGGAACATTGTGTTTTTGATTTCCCGCTAAAATCAACTGCCAAAGTACTGAAAAATAATAATAATGACCCGGCTTTTAGTTTTTTAAAGGTGTAATAATGTAAAATGTAGAGCTTTTTTTAAGAACATGTAAGAATTACCATAAGAGCAAATTTAGTTTCATCCACTTTACGTTCGCAATAATAAATATTTTTTCGCTAAAACTAGGCCATTTACCTCCGTAAGTAAGGAGGTAAAGTATTAAATGCCCTATTTATTGACCACTAGCAGTTAAATTTACCGACAGAATTTTTTTTTTGATTTAGCTTTTGCCTATACATAAATTTAAAAGGAGAGAGATTGCACAATAATTCTATATTGTAACTCTACATTGTAATTCTACATTCTTTTGTGACAAACACTAATTATTTAAAAATTTTATTTATGTTGAAATTCAAATTAATATCGTTTGCAATTCAATTATTTTAAATTATAATACGCAAATTGTGTGATAATAGTCTGATAATAGTACAATTGGCATATTTGAAGGGTGGCATATCACAAGGAGGTAAGGGATAAAATTGCAATTTTACAGGAGAGGAAAAAAAACATTCTGTGAAATCGATTTCGCAATTAAAACGAAAAACAAAAATATGCTTCCGAGCAGACGTATTCCTGAATCGATAGCAAAAAAAATTTGATAGCAAATTTCTGAAATTGGGCTTCAAATCGCAATAAAAAATTTAATTTTCAATTTAAAAGAAAATATATATACTCCCGTGTATTGGAGTTCAACATTTTATGGTTGCATCGTGAAATGGAAGTTAATTAGTAGATAATTAAAATAAAAAAAATTAGTGAAACTTCTCTTTATAATAATAACATATTTATGCCGGTTATTGTACTTTTTGAATCTAATACTAAAATTTTTCATTTTTAAGGTATACGCGGCTGATGGAATGCCACAGATGATTTGCAATACTTGTCGTTGGAACCTAGATCGTTCCTATAAATTCAAGCTACAGTGTAAAAAAGCTGACGAAGCTTTACGAGCCTATCCTATATCAGGTGTTCTTCCTCGACCATTCCCGCCAATTTCCATCGAACCCTCAGACACAAATAACAAGAGACCAGCTGATCAAAGAGCGCAGAGCGAGCAGAAAAAAGCTCGTCTTGACAACGGAGATCGAGAAAGAAGAGAACGACAAACTGAAAAGCAGAGTAAGGAAGAGCGACATGATTTATATGATGAGGAGCAAGACAGGGGCAGCGAGGGAGAAAATGAAGTAAACAATGAAAAGGACGACAGGAAACTTGAACCCGGAGAAATTCGAGTTCACTCATGCAACCAGTGCGACCGAACCTTTCCTCTAAGACAAGCTCTCCTTTTACACATCCAACGAGCTCACCGGGATCGTAATTACAAATGCACTGAGTGCGATCGTCTCTTCTTCTCAAAATATGACCTGGCAAAACACATGTCCACACACTCTGAAGATAAACCCTTCTCTTGCCAAATCTGTCACAAACAATTCTCTCGCGCAAATTTACTCCAGCGTCATGAGAAGGTTCATCGAGATGAACTCAGATACGGTTGCCAGCATTGCGACAGAGAATTCTTTACCACCGATGAGCTTGAAAAGCACGAGGAAACTGCTCACAAAGCCGTCAAGCCTTTCCAATGCAATATTTGCAACAAACGATTTACTTACAAACAAGGCCTTGAACGCCATGAAATGCTTCACAGCGATGACAAGACGTTTGTTTGCGAATATTGCAAAGAAGCCTTCCGAACGAGTACGAAACTCGCTCGTCACTTGACAACTCACGCAGGCCACCGTCCTTACCTCTGCAAATTGTGTCCCCGATCATTCCTCCTCTCTCATCATCTCACAAGACACATGCGTTCTCATTCAGTTGAGAAACGACACGTTTGTGAAGATTGCGGAAAGGCCTTCAAACGCAAAGAAAGTTTAGAAGTTCATCAACTAACACATACTAAGCGATCAGGCATGGGATTGACTTGCGACGTCTGCCAGGAAACTTGTCGCAATCGTGCAGATTATGTAACACACATCAAGCAACACATAGAAGCTGGAGAGAAGATGGGACCAGATGGCTTGCAACCAGACACCAAAGAGAAGATAGAGCTTGAATCCGAAGAAGATGAAGAGGACGAGCAATATTCAGACGGAGATGATGATTATGAGCCACCGCCTCATATTGTCAAGAAGTTGCCGAAGCACAAGGCAGTCGAGAGTGAAGATGAATCGGAAAGAATGGAGAAGGAAGAGAGAGGCGAGAAGATTGTTTATGTACGAGGAAAGGATGGAAGTATGGTGAAAAAGACAATCAAGACTTTAATGCCTATTCAAAGAAGAGAAGTTTCAGAAACAAAGATGAAGAGTCCACCTCACTCCGGTAAGACGCCAGTGAAACAGGAAGATGCTTCCAAAGGTCGAGTCGACGAGACTGAGGCCCAGGTGCAGAAAATAGTTGAGTCTGTGTTCAAGGAACACAAGATACCACTCAAGCATCAAAGTTCCCAGGAGCAAGTTAAAGGCACACCAACTATTCAACGATCCCAGGTTTTGAATACGAGTCCAGCTACATCCAAGGATGATAAAACTGAAATTGGAATTGCTGGTACACCGAAGCCGGCTAATACAGTGAAACTTATTAAAAGAATTTTGGTGAGGAAATCAGCCGATGGAACGCTAAAAGAAGGTACGCCAGGAATTTCACAGACAAGTCCTCAAACTCCTGGATCTGGAAAATTGAAAAAGAGAGTTATCGTGCGGAGAATCATTCGCCAGGGAGATACAACGAGAGAAGTTATCATGAATCCTGATGGAACGATAATAGACCCAGCTGAATTGGCTAAATTTCCAACAGGTAGCATCGTGAAGAGAGTTGTTCTCAAGAAACCGATGGACAAGAGTCAGAATTTTGTTCAAACTGTGATGCAGTCTGCGGAAGTGAAGTCAACGCCGAAACTGGAATCTGGAGATTCCTTAAAGTTTGAACTGAAGACAACACAAGGATCAGGCACAACTACCTCTATTGTTCAACAAACGAAGCTGGAGGAGCAGTCAAGTTCTTCTGTTTTGAAGGATCAAGAAACGAAAGAGAAACTTGAGCAGCTGGAACATAAACTCGAGCAGCAGAGATTGAAGATTGAGGAATTGCAAGCAATGAAGCAACAGGAGTGCGAACCGATAGATGAAATGCTTCCCGAAAGACACGATGAATCTGAGGATGAGCAACAACTGCCTTTGAAAAGAGTCTTTGTGAAGAGGAAGCAGAGTATATATGATGAGGAGCAGGAATACGATGATAGTAAAAGTCAAATTCAGAGCAAAGATGAAGAAGAGGCTGAGGGCTCAAGTCAAGCCTTTGAAGTTGAGACTCCCAAAAGCAATAAGCCTTCTATAACAAGCTCGAAGGTTTACGGAAACAAGAAGATCATTCTTCTTAAACCGGAGGAACAACCAACGCCTTCAGCACCAGAGGATGTGGAGATGAATCAGATGAATCAGGAACTTTGTAATATTTTAGATTCTACTGACAGCACAGTGAAGATGCAAGAAATGGCCTTGAGTAATTTGACTGAGATATCGGGGGTTAGTGTCGGTGAAGATAATCAGAAAATCTATACGGAAGAAACAGAGAACCAGGAAATCGTTCCAGAGCAAATGGAACAGGCGGAAGCAATGGAAGAAGTTGCTGGAGTTACGGGAGAGGAACAGAGTGATGGGTTGAATCCTGAAGGTATTATCCTCGGAGAAGCTGCTGCAGAGGAAGAGAAGATGGAACTGGAGGCACCTGCAGAAGAACAACATATAGCGCAGGAAGAAGTGCAGAATACACAGAGCGATCAGCAAGTTCAGATTCATGATACTCAAGACACCACCTTGACTTTAAGTGGACATGAAATATCAGATTCAGCTGATATGTTTGACCAATCTGGGTCTGTGCTTGAGACTCAGAAAAGCGAAACCCCTTTGGAAGACTCGGTGATTGAATTGTCGGCGGCAAATGACACAATTAATTTGACTGATACACAAGATAGCCGAGACAGTCTTGAAGATAAACTTTCGCAAATGGAGGGATGAAGGTAGATAGCATGTCTTAATTTAAAGAAAGATCTTTTGCTTAGATTTTTTTTTTTTATTTTATGAGCGAAAGTTTAATTGTAGATTTTGTATGCCATGAGACCCGGTTTTAGTTCTTCGGAGTTCAGAATTGAGGGAGAACATTATGATAGGAATATTATATTGTGTATATTTATTATGTAGATTTTTTATTTAAATGAATAGGAAATTTCAATTAAAGTTTTTATATGAATCTTCCTTTTGAGTTCAAAAGGTTTTTCTATTGAAGTGGTTTTACATTTGAAGACTGTAAAATTTCGCTATTGCTAAGTTTTACAGCCGAACAACATGAGTAAAGTCCAAAACATTTATAATTTTGTTTCAAATTTCCAGTTCTGCAAAGCTCAACAACTTTGATATTTCAACACTTTAGAATGTTTTTGCTTCAAAAGAAAATTTAAGAAACATTTCTTACATTAGTTTAACTCATTTCTGAGCTTCGATTATCAAATTTTTTTCATGGCAATTTTTGACATTCATTTCCTATAAGCAAAGATGGCGCTGGGTATTTTCTTCGAACATAGTAAAAAATGCTTTCATTTTCTAAAAGTAGTAGAAAAGTATTGACTTTTAAAAAATGACCAGTAGGGGTTTTAAAAAGTGATATTTCTTTACCAAAAGTTCATTAATCCTCTGGTTGTACATTTTCTTATTAAATAAGTAATATAGATTATATATTTCTTTTGAATGTATAATTTTACCTGGCGCCGTCTTAGGATTAGACAGCATTTATTAAAAATATCCTTAAGGAATTTAGAAAACTGAATGGCACTGCATTCTACGACTTATTTTTTAAAGGAAAACATTTCAATGTAATCCATGTCTTCTAAACAATTATTAATTGCTAAAAAAAAAAAAGAAAAAAAAAGAAATTGTTCATGGAGATTTAAAATGGATCCATTAAGAATTAAGTACTGCTTCTGGCAAATGTGGCCCTGGTGTAAATATATGAAAATAAAATAATAATAGAGAAATGCTTTGCTGCATTTTTAATGAGAAAAGTTCAATGTAAATATGCAGTAATTTCAATTTATCTTCTGTGTATATCACAGTCTTCTGAATTGATTCGCTTTTCTTTTTTGATCCATTTCAAAATTCTATCTCTTATACCCGTGACCTATGTATTTTCAATGCAGTAAGGTGCGGAGTCTCAATTTTCATAATCATGATTAATTCGAAGGTATTTATTCAGCAGCTACAATTTACAGATAACAATAATTATACTACATGGTAGAAAAGAAAGATATACAAAGGTAGTTGAAATTTTTGCATCTCTGTATCAAATACAAAATGTGGTGTGTACATGTTAAATGTTAAAAAATTCCTTATTTCACATCCAGACTTCCTTTAATCTTATTATATTTAGTCGAAAGAATGTAGAGTAATATAAACATAATTTGAACCATTTTTTAGCCTTAATAATATTCTTATCTTAATAGATAACACAATTTTGGAAACTTTAAATTTATAATTTGCGAATTTTGTCAAATATGTCTCACACCTTTTAAACAGAGATTTGCGTTATATATACATATACTTTTTTTTAGAAAAGTATTATTACTATCTAAATATTTTTAATTAGAAGTGTGATGAGTCCTTTGTAATTTCAGAGATAGAAATAAATATGGAGCAATTGTACAAAGTATTTATCCTTTATTACACAGAATATTTATTACACAAGACCGAACGCGCTCTACGCGCGCTTTTTTAATTTCTTTTTAATATCATCTTTTAAGAATACAAATTTAAAATTTCCTGCGTCAAGAGCGATTATTATTGATATACGCCGCGTCATAACTTCGATTTGACCAATAAGGAATAAGCGTTACGTTACTAATCGATGCCATTATCTTTTTATATGATACTGTAAAATATCTTTAATTTGACATAAATATAGTACTAAACTAAACGATATCGCGAAGTAGTAAAATATTCGCTGTTTTACATATAAATATTATTCTAGGAAAATTAATGATAAGGTATGAGGAATGAATACAATTGAACTGTGAATACACTTGCAGTTGAATTATCGCAGTTTAGAGTGCATTAAAAAAATCTGTTCTAAAACTTTTTCTTATTTCAAATGTTTTTTTAAATCAAGAAGGTAACTGGAATTAACAATTTTTTATTTGTCGAGACACAGTTTATAAAAATAATGTACTTGTATTTTTATAGAGGCAAAGCACTGCAAAATCAATTGAATATTAATGTTTGAACGACAAATTATTATGAAGCAATCATGCAATTAATTAATGAATTTATGGTATTAAGGTCAATGAGAATTTTCAATTTTTAATGCCCTAAATGAAATTATTAAATCAAAAATCACGTTATTTGCCGGCAAGGGAAAAAAAATCTATAACTAAAGTGAAAGGGAAAAGTTTTATTGATCCTTTCCCTTATAAAATTCACGCATTTGGAGTATGAAGCTGTTTCTGAATGTTAATATAAAAATAAACGTAAATATAAAAATGACTTATGTGTAATGAAGATGAATATAATATCCCGTACACTCAATCAGTTTAAAGAACTAAATCTCAAAGAGAAAATTTCATTGAATAGTCCATTTTAAATATATTAAAGAAATATTTGCTAAAAGTTAATTTGTTGTAAAATTATTAGATATTTGTTTAATATACGATCAAAGAAAGGTTTCAAAGTCTGATTAAGTTAAACTTGATGACAAATACGTTTCTGAGTGCAATAACAAAATTCCAAATCTTCAGAAAAAATCTATCATTCTCTTTGCGATATCTTAGAATAGTTTTATATAAAATATTTATTTTTCTCTTAAATAAAATATGGAAAGAAACGCATCTCTGCACTATAAAAATATAAAAGTATTCGCCGAGAAAAATGAGTCAACTAAATTTGCAAGATTTTCAGTAAAGGTGAAGTTATTGATTATTGATTACGGGTGGAAGGGATGATTATAGTTTGAAAGGGTTATCTATCATTGATTTTGCCGTTTTAAATCCTTAATTATAAAGTCTAATAGAATTCGTCGTGTCGATGATTAAAAAAAACTGGAAGAAATCGTCTCCAGTGACTTGAATGGGCGGACGAAAGCATAATGCGTCATGCTGGTTATGCTCGATTAAAAAGTACGTAAATGAAGATGCAGCAAATTAACTGTTGTTAAAGCATCAAGCAGGTTGAGTGCCCTTCTTGCTGGTGAGCCGTTGGAGCTGGAAAATAACGGTTATGACTTGATTTTTTTGTAAACGTACGCTCTTCGATTCTCTTTGTCTTTTCTGATTTCATCTCTAAAGGCCACCACGTCCACTGTCTATGTACTCGAACCGCTGTGGGGCAGATATAATATTTTACGAGTTTCATAATTACTTACAAATTTTGCTGTCGACTAGTAAATTCATGCTGGAATTTTTCTAATTTACTGCATTTTATTAGAATTTATAAACAATATCAGAAATATAATAGTTCCCACAATTAAGCTTTGTTCTACGGAAGTCTCTGGTTCGTATTAATTAATTCATGTTGGATCAAATGTAAGACAAAAGTGGGAAAAACCATTAATTAAGTTTCCTGGGTTCTTCTTTCTTTAATATGTAGATAGAATTTGTGAGATTTTATAGCAGTTAATGATTGCAATTTCCGGATTGTAATTCAATTTTTCAGCAAATAATAAATTAACTGAATGATCATGTTTTTGTCTATATAAAAAGTTAAGTATATACCTACTTATATTTATTATTGTATACTGCTGGATTCTGTAACACGCACCCTCATAAGTTTGCTTATTTTTTTCTCCCAAAATAAATTCCGTTTCCTTTTCTATTTTCTAAGTTTGGATAGGCATATTTTTTTTTTATTTAAGGCGACAGCAAAATTTGTATATTAGCAGAGAGAATCGATTTTAGTTATAAGAAATATAATCAACAAGTTAATATGTTAAAGAGAATTAATTTTTTTTTTAAATCAGGCATAACGATTAATTAGTTATTATTGACTAATATGTCTCTACTCTTTTCACACGACGTTTTACACTAAATTTGGATGAAGCAAATATTTATTTTGTTGTGCGGAAGAGATAAGTATATTTTACTAAATGTTCAGAACTAATTAAATAGTTATTCCTTTTGAGTTAAATACTAAAACCAAAAAAATAATGGTATGAGTTTCGAGTGAATGATATTCAATTCAAAAATTGACTGACAAATCTTAGTTTTGAAATAGAATAAAATGCAAGTGTTCTATTTCCAATAAAATTAGTAATGGGAAGAAAATTAAGAGCAATTCCTTTTTATCAATATTTTTTATCATTGATGTACTTGGATTTTGCATTGAACACGCAAGAAATGATTTAACTGAATTGAAATTTTTTGCTTAATTTATAAGTATGTACGTACATATGTAGCTTATTTTAAGGAAATTTAAATTCTTAATGTTTTAATTCTTTTTAAATCTATTTTTAGATAGAACACCTGCATTTTTTATGAATCGATATTTTTTTTACATGCTCGTAGTGTTGTATACCTCCTTCTCTTCCGTGACCACGGTTGCATAAGGTCTCGGAAGTTCCTGTTCTTTCGCTGGACCAAGTGCGTGTGTATAAATCAAGGCACCTGCAACTCCTCCAAGAATAGGTCCAACCCAGTAAAGCCAATGATCATCATACTTTCCGTTTGCTACAGCGGCGCCCAACGACCTCGCCGGGTTCATTCCTGGTCCAGTTCTTTCTACCTGGAATTGAAAATGACTCTCAAGTTCTATTTTAGTAATCAATTTTTGAACCTCACAAACGTCCTTTTAAAATGTTTTTCTTTATTCAAAACAAAGAAAAATCCTGATAAAAAGAAACTTATCACACGCGTGACCAAAAGATTTTAAAAGCATTTTACAATACTCTAAAGTCACACGTACGTTAATTTTTATCATTTTCAGAGAAATATATGCTGGGACAAAAGTTTGTAAATATGTATTTTTATTCACGGAATCATTATCAACAATTCAATTCGAAATGTTTTCTTACTGCAATGAGATGGCAGGCAGCCACAACGAGGCCAATAATTAGAGGGGCAATTCCTTTGCTCTCGGGTTTTCCTGAATCGCAGGAGCCACAGACAACGACGACGAGGACGAGGGCGAGGAAGAATTCAATCCCAAAGCCTTGCACGGCTGTAATTTTGTTTAGGCTCACTGCACCAAGTCTTCCCTCGAGGAAATTTTCTTCAGTTGAAAGGGCCCTCAAGAAAGCCGATCCTGCAATGGCACCCGCGACTTGTGCTATTATGTAGAGGATTGCTCGAACTACTGGAACCTAATGAAACAAATGAGAACTTATTCCAATAGCTGTGATTTATCAAAATTAAGACAAGATTTGAATATATTTATATTAATTATGTTGGTTAAATCTCTTCACCTTGCCAATGGCGAGCATCCCAAACGTAACAGCAGGGTTGATATGTCCACCGGAAACGTGACCAATAGCTTGCACTGCACCAGCAACTGCTATTCCAAAGGACAAACTTATGGCCACAACATTGTTAGTGTAAACGGCACCACATCCAAAAAAGTTGAGGAATAACGTCCCTAAGAACTCTGCAAAGAGTGCTCGGTACAATCCACCTTTTTTTTCCGTAAGCTCATGAGCTCCCAGAGCATTTCTCAAACCCGCCATCTGTAATTAAGTAAAGCTCTTCTAAAATCTGTTAAATAAATTATAAACGCTAATAAATATTAGCAATAATTATAGGAATTAATTATCAATAAATGATTAGAAAACCAATTTTAAAATTTGATTTTATTGATAGTGCATTAGATCGAAAAAATATCGCCAGAAGCAGGATTGAATTCTGCATTTGATAATTAAATTTCTGCCTAACTTCAGCTATAAAAGTAATTTCCTGAACTCTTGAATGATTTGAATTTTTTAGATGAAAGCGGAAGTAGAAAAGGAGGATGTTCAATGTTACCGGACCTCACATAGCCATCAATTTGCCGCCTACTTAAAAAGGAGACAACGAACCAAGCAGTCGTTTAGCAGTTGTGTCGGTTTGCGTGCGTCATGCATTTAGATCGAGGACGCTAGAAATGTTACGAGTTACCCGCAGAAACGAAACACAGGTTGACATTTATATTACGTGTGACTATTGTTACACATGGGAGATTATTCAGAGTCCTGGTCAAGGTCGAAATTAAAAAGAAGACTGATTAAAAGGAAGACTCTGAAACAATTTACGATCTGCATTTCCGAGATTTGTATATCCACAACTTGGCGCGATTTACAGCTTTTCAAACCCTACATCTCGCTAGTTAATGATTTATTGAGATGAACAAATTGATTAAAATAAATATGCAGATTAGTTATGAGAGCTGTAAATTAAGTAACAGTTTTATTTGAATTTTGTTCATGTCTGGTTCATGTTTCAAAATGTTTAGACTCGCGAGAAGGTGGTTGGCCTAAAACCAATTTTCATTCCAGTGAGAGACCAACGAGCGCAATTATTCTGTCTTAATTTTATTCTCTCTCATTTTGATTCAGAGTCGCGTGCCGATCGTTGATTATTGTCACCCACACGCGTTAATGTTTCACTGTTTCATATTAACAATTATACATAGAATCCTGAATGTAGGTCGTCGAGTCGATCGAGAATGGCGTTATCAGACTCTGGAACCTCTCTTCCTGAAGATTTATAGGAACACGCTCTTAGATCATTCGAGATCAAATCTATGCAAATTAAGTCAGAGCGGTGAAAATCAATATGATTTACCGAGTTATAACTGTAAATTGAAAATGGAAACTGTAAATCTTCATTACATACCCTCAGGTGAAAAATCAACAAGTGAATGCAAATTAATACAAATAATTTGTTAACTTGAGATGATTTATGTAAATATTAATACAGACAGATACAGATATGAATCAAGTTATTATATCTTGAATTAGAGTTTCATTGGTGCTTTTTACAAGAGACAAGCTCTTCAGTTGAAATAGTAAACCAACTAAATAGTTAATTTAGTTTGTTAAATTCTGACTACGAATGAGTTTGTCTTCACCTTGAGTTTTATAGGCAAGTTAAAATAAGTGTGACTTGACAAATTTTTAACAGAAGCCTGCCAGGTGTGTAGTTGGTTATTTAATATAATTGAACAATAGTTAAGTGTATAAATTATTAGACTAATCTCTAATTTTCCAGTAATGAAAACTTTCTTAAAACTGATTTTATATGTAATTTGAAGCTCTGTGTTTTAGAATCAATAAAAACTTGATAAAAAAGTGAAAAAACATTTGCGGATAAATGCCACTGAAAAGTTTCCACGATAGTGAGTTTTTCGAATTAGAGTCGAAATACTAAAACTTTGTTTGAGGATATAATTTCATGTTAGTTTATTTCATGTTTTAGCTTTTATCCACTCAAAAATTTTTCAATCGTTAATAGCACTCATAGCTAGAATTTTGAAATGTTTGAAATCTATTCTCATATAATTTTTTTACAACTGGTTAACAGACTCCAGAAAATTTAATTTTAAACCGGAAAAGTATTCGACGAATATCGATATCGGAGGCTTTTATAAACACGATTTCTCATCAGTCGACGAAAAAAGTGGCCTCGCAGATGGTGATTCGTAAAAAAACATTGAGCCAGTTTCTCGAGGTGGAAATAAGCGTGGGGCTGCTGGATGATCAGATCATTCTTGAAATGATGTCACGACCCAAGTTTGTGGTTTCCTTTGCGTCCAACGCCAATTATGTTGGACGACAATCTGTCATTCTATAAAATTATTTAAGTTTATGTTCCCAATTTGCTTCTCGCGGTATAAATGATACATGTTTTCATTTTCAAATATAGAAATAGACTGCCTGGCTTGTAACATGTGATCATGCTTTACTCGACATATTTTCAGTTTGCCATAATAATATTCAAATGCAGAATACAGAAAAATATTTTCTAAAAATCATTGTAGGTATCTTTAAATCGTGCGATCAACACCATTTCTGTTTTAAAGCTTCAAAGTTGAAAATCCAAACTCATGATTTCTTGTCTCTTTCGCATTGATCCATCAATCGTCTCTAAACGCTCTCAATATGGTTTCCGATCAACTTCGGGGTCGAGTGCCGGTTGGACCGGTAATCCAGTCGTTCTACTTTACGAGAACGAAAATAATGGCTCTCTCACATGTTTCTGTCTGATTATGGTTCTTGCGCGAGTGAATACACTCTGAATATTCAATACACGCGTTAGTCTTTTCGAAACTTACAAGTGTAATTTCTATATCCTTCATGTATAATTTTGTATACTCCAAGATATACGTATTGCGGGCTCTCTTATAAACGGTTCTCATGATCAAAACCACAAACGGTCAGCTTGAACTACTTTTTGAAATAAACACCTTGAATGAATTTATATCGAGCTTCTGTCGAGATAAGATATCAACTTATTACGGTTTCTTCACAAGCGCAACAACTCTAAACAATTATTTATACAATATATACATATATTTTGTAGCGAAAAGTCCATGACAATTCCGGTTTCGTTCCGGTTTTGTTCCTCAGAGAGTAACAGGTTCAGTATGAGATACAGGTTCAGTATCCTTAGTTCCTGAGTATTTCAGAATTACAATGAGGTTTACATTTATTTTTAGAAGTGAAATCCTTTATTCATTTTAAATTATTCCAACATTGTAAAACGCGTAACATGTTTTATCATCGATATTGTGAAAACGAATCACAAATAGAAAAATAATTTTCGACTTCTATAAGTTGGCAACACAAATATAAACATATGAATTTGCAAAATAATTGCTTGGAAATCTCGCCAAAACAAATATAATAATCGATTATTATTAAATTATTCACTATAATTATATAAATTCTGCAATTACTTATATCTCACGCTATTAGGATCTCTATATTATTTCCCCCAACAATTAAAAAAATTAAGCTTCATTTTATCTGGAGTAGTTAAATTAAATCTACCTTACACATCGCGCTAAAAAGATACTAAGATACTCCTTTACGACTCGCAGGTCGAAGGCAAATATTGACAGTGAACGTGTGCTCACAACAACAAAAAGTGTCATGTGCTAATTACCAGTGATAAGTTTTCGTTAAAGGTTTAAATCCTTTTTATTAAAAATGAAAAAATTTAATTAACCGAAATAATACACTTTTTAAATAACTTGGATTATTTCACTTAATCAGTTAATTAATAATTAATTAATGATTAAATAAAACTTGAAAATTATTTTTCCAACAGCGTGGGTAAAGCTTGGAGCTATAATAAATTACAATCAATATTCCATGATAAAAATTTAATTAAAAAGGAAGTAGGTACATTATAGGTGGAGTCAAAATGACCTTAATATTACTTTTGGGAATTTTATTGTACACGCAAATGTGTTCGTAAAAATTTAAAATACAGATATTCTAAGAACAGACGAATACTCTCGAAATATAATAAAATTTTGTAAATATTTTAATCATAAACTACAATTGTGATGAAAATATTTTTGAATAAAGCTGACAATTAATGAAGAATTTATTTTTATAGATGGCGTATCACCACAAAATAATTTGCTTTCCGGCCTTGAATAAACAAACCTCACCACGTATCATTGGATTCAATAGTCCTAAATTAATTTTAAACTTTCCTCAATTAGTTTTTCGCGAAGACAAGACTTGAACTATATAATCTTTTCTTTCCTCAGTAAACTCTCCATCTTAGATCATATTTTGTAGCCGAATTAATCATTAATGAAAACTACAATAAAAATATATCATTATATCATTTGCTAATTATATTATTTGAAATATCAATTAATTAAAAACTTTGAAATTCGTATTTTAATGGGAATAATAATTAATCTTAATAACAAACGAATGTTTGAACAATTAAAATACATTAATCAGTTTGCAAGCTTTCATATTGAAAAGCAACTGATGAGAGAAATGAGTAAACTTTAATATCCACAAACTCTCTGGTACATATGACCTGAAAGAGAATTCGCATTTGTTTGATATCACGAAGAGATGCTCTGCCCTTCTTAGAGGTATCCTTCGTACATTCACCTCTGTGATCGAGGAAGACGAGGTGCAAAAAAAGATACTCACTCTGCAGATCTAATGAACACGGAAGATTCGAGATTCCTCACTTGGACAAACAGGAATGCACTGCACGAATGAAATAAACTCGAAGCACGAAAGGAAGTGCGATGCGATTCACTATACTACTATTTACTTCTTTCTCGATTTTGAATTTCAGTCAATACCTGAACAACAGGTGGGATACGTGATAATTTAAAGAAAGAGGCGACAACCTCTACGTCGATGTTTCTGGGCGACAACTGGGCTATGCTATAGAGCTTGGCAATCTCATATAGGTATCTGGTCTGGCGTCCGTACCGGGAGAACGGAGAAGGGATATTTCAGACTCAGACACTCAGACTCAACAACAGAACAACCTCCAGGTGGTTGGACGACCATTATCCCGAAGAGAGATATTCTGCCGTTGAAGTAATGACAAAGAAAGGAGAGAGAGAGAGAGAGTGAGAGAGAGAGGTTGAAGAATCGGGGGAGGAATAGAGGATGCTGGGATGCTGGGTTTGGGTCCAGAATAGATTATGTTTTCTGAAGAATATCTCTTACTAGTATTTATCTTATCTCTAAATCGAGCTATGAAAAGCAAAATCGCTGAGAATAACGGGTACATCGTTTCGATAAGGAGTGCAGAAAAATTTCTTGCAGAGAAGAAGATATAATTTAGTATGGAGGATACAAAAGGTGGGAAAAGAACATTCCCTTCTCTTGAACTGATTGTAAGATGAGAATAAGAACCTTTGCAATTTCTTTGAATAATTCTCAGTAACGTTTATTGGGATGAACAACCAATTTTTTCGAAATAAATCAAATAAACGCGAAAAGGAATAAGTTTTTAAAATATATTTTATCACGAAATACAATCTGCATCTGGAAAAGGTAGCAAAGCTTTTTAACCCCAAAAAAAAAGAAAATTGTAGATCGTTCTTTGAAATTCACACTTGCTTGATGATACGCGTGAAAAATAAAAGATAGTGCGGTTTGAGCCGACATTAAACTTGAACGGTTCTTCCAAAGTGTGCACTGTGCATTTAACGCGTAATGAAGCGTAAAAGGAATGGTAGCTCTCCAGAGAACCCATACAGTAGATTGTATGACAATGGGAGATAAATTTGCAGAGAAACGCCGATTTAACGGTACCTGCATACATTTAACCAAAGTTGTTTCGATACAAGTTGTCAGAGCCCCACATGTATTTAGACTTAGTAGACTATTATCTTAAAATTATTATGTTTATCTCTTTAAGAATACACTATATAAAATAATGTTTCATTATTCTTTTTATTTGCTTCCCTATGTAGGTATAAAGTTTTTTTTCCAAATTATGTATACTTTATACTTGTCGAAGGACGACTCATCATCTTACATCTTTCTTAATGGCACAATCGAGCACAATTAATGTAGTTAGTTCAACTATTCCTTAACAATCTATTGTTTCTTAATGGTAGCCTGGGAATAAACGTCAAGAATTCTTCATTTGAGGCTTCCTGATCATCGACTGACTTAAAGAGACCTTCTTTACGATGACGTGTTAAAAATCGATTCTGAGGTCATCTCGGATTAAGAAAATCATCGTTCATGATAGTTTTGAATACTCAGAATATTTAACATGATGCTTTATCCTTTATAAATAAAA
>JAUEJJ010000047.1:1918105-1933756 GCA_032164275.1 Synergus coniferae
AGAGGCATTAAGGAGTCAGTGAATTTTTATCACTTGGCTGCCTTATTGTTCTAAACTCATTTATACTGTCCATTACAATTAAAAGTATTTTAAACTCTAATTTCTTTGCCATCTTTCAATCTTACAATTAGTAATATTAATTCTTAATCAAAAGGAACCATTAATACTTTTTTTCAGTATAAATGAATCAAAGTGTCATAAAGTTGACGCGAAGGTGTGTCTTACAACAAGGAATATAATGAATGTGATTTGAAATCAATTAATTATATGTTCGAGAAACAAGTAGCTGTTTTACTGTGGTCTGGGTCCTATTATTATTCATAATACTAAAGATATACCTTGCACACTTCTGAAGCAAGCATCTATGCAAATTACCGCAATTCTATTTTCTGTACAGAAAAATAAAAATATACGAGACAATAAAAAAAAGTAATCCGAAAAAAATAGTTCACAGGCTTTGAAAGGATCTCGGATTTTCTTTTCTAAGCAAATGAGTTTCTTAGAATAATTAGCATCGAATAAGAAGGAATAAAAATATAAAAATGGAGGAAAGGATGTTTTCCCGAGTAATTTACTCTAATTGTAACTGTATAGTGAGTTTCCTTCGTGAGAATGAAGTGTGATTGTAATTTCGTAGTGCTTTTTAACCGGTTCTTTTTGTAGTCCCTTGAGTGTTGTGCAAGAGGAGACACGCTACCAAGTACAAGTTGCCTTGTAGGTAGACACGGTTTGTGCACTACACTGTTCGATGCAGACCGTTAAATTTACAGCCGAAGGCACAACGTGCGCTTCTAGTCGGCTCACAATTCTGAAAAAGCAAGTCTATAGATAATTATTCTGGCTATTGCACTAAAACTAATTCTACAACCTGCTCTGGACGGAAGATCCGTTAACGAGTCGGTGGACTTCCGGCTTCACGGAATTGTGCGCCGAGGTACAAGCCACTTCACTTTGCTATCTTTTAACACATTTTGAGATTAGCCGATTAATTATTATGGACCACTCGGTGCTATTTTCAAAGGATTTTAGGGGATTAGATTTTTTTTCTGTTTAAAATGTTTAAATAAATATTTATAGGTAACTATATTTCGTAGTTTGCTTGAGAATTGTTTGCAAACATCTGGATCTCTAGAGTCTCTGATTTAGCTCGAAACTCTTCCTGCTTTTCGCTTTCTTCATTATCATATTATGAATAAAACTGAACACCATCCCAGATTCGTAGAAATTCATAGAAAATAGCGATTATTTAGTGAACTGTTTTCTATCACAGACTTGAAACGTCAAACTGAAACAGCCGCTTCGCATCAAAGCCAACCCTAATCTCTTCCATGTCTCTTATATATGCGTTTAACATGCCTCCGCATCGTTGAATTATTTCGTTCAAGGTCTCGTTAACTGATTAGCCAAAGTTTACCTCCAACTTAGTGTCAATCATACATCATGAATTAAGAAAATATTTAAAGTTAAACACAGACTTTCGAGAGTTGAGTTTTTTTTACTTATCTTTATTCACCTTCATGGTAATATAATTAATCTTATCATAAAAAAGAGGTTCCGATTATATCGAAAATCCTTTAAATGTTTTGAAATCTTTTCAAATTTGTACCTTATATATATATATATTATATATATATATTATACTTTATTTTTAATCATTATAATTGACATTATATACTTATATCAAAATGGGAAGACTTATTAGGTCTTCTTTAAAAAAGGAATGGGCATATAAATTTCCACAACACCCAAACATTAAGGATGATTTATCAGAAAATTGAATTGAATAAAAGTGGAGGTATTAAGCAATGAATCGATCTTAGTTATGGTATGAGCAAATCGTTTTTCATCCCTCTTTAGCTGACCTCACATATGCTAATAATGGTCACAGTTTTTATCTGCACGCGAACTCACCGCATTGTTGCGGTATATACTAATAGTCATTTTGATGCACATTACAGTGTTGATGAATTAATAAAAAGAATTTGATGTTCGTTTTTGCAAGTTTTGCTAATTCGTCACAAGCTCTTATTAATATGTGTGAGTAATTTCAATTGAGATTTTCCATATGCATTACCCGCTCCTTCTTTTTAGTGTAATCTCTTTTAGCAGATTGAATTAATCTTTAGTACTAGAGACTGGACCTTAATTGCCACCCTGTAAAATCGACCTCGTTAAAAATATATCGCACATACAATCTTTTTCAGGGAGGAAGTGCATGCATGTCGTTCCGGTCACGATGAACGGAAATCTTGAGTCGAAATTTAGTTGCTGCTTCGGTTGAGGTCAGTCTAAGGTCTACAAGACCGACCCCTCAAGTTTCGTGACTCTAGAACCAATCACGAAGTATTTTTTAGCATTAATTGATATAAGGTCAATTCATTTTAACACATTTTTTCTACAGATGATGATTGATTCAAATAATGAATTGCTTAGTGGTTTATGAACTTCAATTGGTTTATTATTTATTTATCCACTACTTAATAAATGACTTAAATATTCTAGTATCGATTGACAGTATTGACACAAACGGTCAAGTAAAATATTTCCTTTCTTTATTTATTTTATTTATTTATTTTTTTATTTATTCAAGGGATTCTTTAGTAATAGTTTATGAGTTTCAAGTGGTTTGTTGTTTATTTATCCACTACTGAATAAAATATTTAAATATTCTAGGATTGATTGACAAAAACTATCAATCTCCAAATTCTCTTTTCGGAAAGTGAAATACATTTTCTACTTTTAGAAGTCTCCATAAATAAAATTCAAATAAAATCACATTAGCGCGTAATATACTATCCACATAAATTTTGCTTCGTGACCTCAACAATGAAATCTGAACCATGTGTAGACACGATTTCTTATCTTTATTGCGGAATCAAATACATAGTTATCTGAACGATTTTTTAAATTTCAAAAGTGAGAATATTAAATAAAAACTCTATTTTAAATTTAATATCCAAGATATCATTAAATCCACATTTTCTATTACTGTAACATTTGTAATTGAATGTACTAATGCAATTTTCAGGACAAGTAATCGTACACAGATCTTTGTCGCAAAAACACAAGTACTACCCTCTGAAACGTCACGTGGGTTGTGGTCATGCAATAAAAGTGGTGTGGAATGCAAATGGAATAAAGTCTATGTCTACGCTTATGCCAATGTCAATGCCGAGCTGTCTATGCAAATTCAAGTCTCTTGTTTTGTGTTATTTGCACGAAAGTTATTAAACGTACAATAGAATTCGTAGTTTTTAATTTATACTCTGACGAATTTGCACCACAGTGATGTCAAGGTGGGGCGATTAAGGGTGGAAGAGGGTGAAGCAAACTTCACCGTCTTGGGCGAATCATGTGATGCTACCCTCAGTTAAGAAACGACACTCCTATCTACACCTTTGGCGTGAGTTTCTGGTTCACAACTCTCGATCCAATACCCCAAAGCCAGCAATCACGTTAGCCAAGGTGGGAATTTAAAAAAAAATTGTTTAACGTTTCGTTAACAGTGTGATTGTGTAGCTTTAAAATGTGTAAAGAAAAACTGTGGAATACTACGAGAAAATTAATTACGAAAGTGATTTGTGATTTAATGTGCAGGTTCTGAGAATAGTGAGTAAAAACATTGAATCTTTAAAATGTTAAACAAATAACTGAGAACGAAAAAGATTCTCGCATTTTGTTAGTCACTCTTTGGCAGTTTCCTTGGATCTCACTGATTCCAAATTGCTTTCCAACACAAACATTGGCAGATCCGCAATTAGCGTAATTTTAAGCTCTCATAATGTTCCTGCAAGTTCATGCAATTATCTTGTGAATAAATGTTGAAATATGCCAACATTGCCACATTCCGGGAAATAAAATGCATTTATAATTCAATAAAAATAAAGGAGAAAGATTTTTTACTGTTTAAATAAGAAATATTTATTAACTTTTATCATATGCAAATTAAGTATTTAAATTATTGCTATTTTTATACATAAATATTCCTAATCTGACGATCAGAATCGTTTTATGTTAAGATTAAGATACATCTCTTATTTATTTTTAATGCCGACAAAGAGAAAGAAGTTAAATTGTAGAAATCAGGGATTTGGATGAAAGATATATGGATATTATAATATAAGTCTGATATAAGGAATAATATATTTGAATATTTTTATAGAATTATATTTTTTCGTAATAGTGTTTCTGTTATTTAAATGCACATTCTATGTTTTTATTTTATTTAATCACATAATGAGTGAAAATCAATAGAAGTGTATATGACAATTAACTCAACATATTCAGGTATTATAATATCTGAAATATTATCTTGTCAAATGAGTTCTATATTTTTTATTTTCATTGTTCTCTTACATCATAAACTATTCAAAATTCCTGTTCTCTCTAATAAGCTTGTATGATGATTATATCGAAAGATATCAAGATATAAAGATAATACGTAACACACTACAACTGATAAAAGTCTATACTCGTCGAGAACAATGTTTACATTATAGTTCTAAGTTCCCAAATTAAAATAAAACCGAAAATAAAACAAATAAGCTCGAGAAAAACAATCAAATAGCTGTTGAAAAGATGAATGATAGTGTTTAAACATAATATTAATTTGAAAGTTACTAACATAGGTTTTTATTTTATTTTTTAAGCGGCACCGAACGAAGGAAACTGCTATGAATGTTTCCACAGTTTTTCCGGAAGGCTACGTTGTAAACCACAGTGAAATCCCTTCAGCTCAAGCAAACGTTACAGACAACGAAAGTGAGGAAGGCAATGCTCAAAAACACTCTGCACGTAAGTTCTTTCTTTCTTGTAGTAAAAAAATTAATAATTTATATTAAGAAAAACGATGACGACAGAAAAAGAATTCTTATACTCTGAGAGATACTTTTAATAATACGATGATCGTTTTTTCCATCATCATGGAAGTCATAAATGTGATGATGATCGGTTATCGTATAAATGGTTACGAGGATTTTCAATGTCTATTATCATATTTCGAATACAGTATGCAATGATGTGTGCATTAAAGGCAATAAACGCTTGCTTCTTGTACATAAATCGTTTCTGAGTTCCAGCACTTATTCTTTACAAAGCCGGTACGTTGATGCTGCATAATTGAATGCTACTGCTTTTTCAGGAAATCCCAATATAAGTTTATCTATTCAGAATTCAAAAATGGAAAAGAAATGATCTTTTTGAAAATATGTTTTGAAGAATATTATATAAAATTCGGTGTGGTTTATTTTTATTTTCTTACTTAATTAAAAATTTGCTAGAAATCGGAAAAAGTGATCCACTGAGATCAGTTGATATAATTATTATGTACTAATAAGAACCGTGGACTTATCTAGAAGCACTCAACAGGAAAGGAATACCTGCGGTTACAATTTTCATGATAGAGCAATTCTTTTTTACTTATTCTTACAAAAAATTATGCAATTTCCATGCCTACTTTTTCATTTTTCACTTAATCAATCACTCAAACTGATCAAAAAACAACTTCTGGAAACCATGCAAAGTTTTATTGAAAAAATCTTGCATAAAATTGAAATAATGAGTAAATTGTTTGTTCTAGAAATTAAGGTAATAATAACTTGTAACCGTTTATAATGCAAGTGTGACGTGTAAAGCAGTGCCTATAAATATACATAAAAATAAATGGAAAGAGCGCATTATATTATGTTGTCGGCATCCTGAGTTTATTATAGCCGCGGTTAATTAGATGTTGCAAAAGATCTTCTCCACAATAACTCATTTCAGTTGTTAAAATACATATAAGTAACGGAAGACGCCTGTGGCTTAACAATATATCTCAAGGGACGTTCTCAACTCATTGCAAATAAGACTAATCTGCCACTTTGCACTCTAGTTTTTTTTATTTTTTTTATTTTCTCGAATAGACGTGACTTCCGTTCAGAAAATTATAATGTGTTTCAAACAAAAAAAAAAGCAAGAATAGAGTAATAAAAATAAATTAGTATTCATAGTTTGTAATTATATAACTTGATTATGATTTATGACCTAGAGAAATATATAACACATTGCAATCATATGAAGAGAATCTGAAGTAATTGCTTATTACAAAATATATTAATTAATTGAAATAAAATTATTTTTTACATTATTTTGATTGAGTTAACGTATTTTTCTTGCTGAAAAAACTCATTTTAATATTTGGCATTTGCCAATATTCAATATCGTATATATTATATATGACTTAAAATTGATCGATTTTTAAATTATCTTCAGCAATTTTTGTAGCGTAAATAATAGTAAGAGTAAAATTAAATTTTATAAAAATTACTTACAGATAAAACAGTTTTACTGTTGTAATTTTTATAAATCTCTGCCTTGCCAAGCTAGCGTTTGGAACTGGTTTCCACTTGTTTCTTACAGATGTCAGATCCTTACTGTAAATCCTGTAAATTCTTTTACATTTATAAGAAACAGAAAATAACATGGCAAATCGACCCAGAAAATTTTTTTTAATCGACTTACAAACAATATAATAACAATTAATATAAATCCCTTGAATTATAAACATATACTGATGCTGAATAATTGAGGATATGAAACTCATTTTGTGAAGTAAATGGACTTCCTTTTCGAAAAACATAAATTTCAAGGTTGCTGACCTCTAAACCATGAGAATAGTGCTAAATAATATAATTTGAGTACTCATAAAATGACCATGAAAATTTTAAGATTTACCTTGACTTTGATTGTGCGTCAGAACAGTAATCTTGCCGATCGTGAGATCCTCGTTCGCATGATATGGAGAAATAACAAAACATGAATACCCAGTTCTTATTTAAAATTTAAGATCGACCGGATGTGGTTCGCTATATTATATCTACTTATTCTTCACTCATTGTCCGGAATTATTATTCCAAGCATAATCGCCTATAAGAAAATCCCAAGAATCTCAAGATATTCATCACAGAGAAAATGGTACAAAATAAACTCTAGTGGAAACTAAGAAAATACTTTTTTACTATGTACTCTTGTAATAAGTGTATTACAATCACACTTACTGTTCTATTTTTATAAAGATAATAAAAAATTTATTAAGGTCACCTCATGTGTAATGATTATAAAAAAATGTATAAGGGTTTTTTAAAATAATTCTTTAATAAATTTCTAAAATTCTGCTTTTAATAATCCGAAGATAAAATACGACATATCTTTAAAATGGGACCACGAAATTTGGACATTATTCATTATTTTCAGTTATTAATACTTTTTAAAATCATTAAAATTCGAAGAGTTTTTGTGCTTCGTGATTGATTTTGTGAAATCCTATAAATTCCATGCCATGTTCGCAATCGAAAAAAAGTCGATCATCTTTCAAACTAGGCTCAGATTCTTTACGGTGGAAAATCATGTTTAATTTTTGAACTCTTAGGCATTTTTGTTGTTTTCAAAGTACATAACGAGAATGTGGAATGCCAAGGCTACTAAGAACAGTGCTTTATTTTTTGCAATGGCACCATTGAGAAATGCCAACATATTTATAAAGTCACGATCTCCACCTGCAAAATAGATAAAAATAAGAAACAAACAGTTGGAAATATTTTTCTGCTCTTTGTTGAAATTATCATGTATTTACCTACTCTCTCTTCTACTTATTAATTTTTTCTTAGATATATTACAAAAATTGGAAAAGTATAATTTATAGTGAAAAATTTGGAAGCTTGAATTATTAGTTTTTAAATTTGTGTGTTGTTCAGTTTTCTAATTTAATGATTTAATAATAGTCTTATTATAATATAACTGTAATGAACAGGCAATATATGGACAAACATCAAATAAGCCTATTTACATATTTATGAACAAACTGATTTATTATTTATCTTTTCATGATAAAAGTATCGTAAATATTATTCAAAATTACTTATAATATCTTTAATTAAATTCTATTTTTATATAATCGTTTTTCAGAAAAACAATGAGAATCTGAATAATGAGAATTTTTCTGCTATTTAACCATCTTTTTCATAATCGTATTCTCTGTATAAAATTCTTACACAAGAACTGAAGTAAAGTGCATTTTTTTCTTCGATAATGCAGACTTCCAAGGAGTAATTTTGGTACAGTTAAAAACGCATTTTCTAGAATCCTTTGGTTCAATTCTATATGAATGATTGATCTCAGAGATTGGATATAGAATTCTTTCATATTATAAACCATAAGTGATTCAATATAGTCATTTTTTCATATCTCTTTATCTTTTTTCAGTACTCTTCGTTTTTGTTCCCTTTGCTCTTTAAGTATACTCATTAAATTTGCACGAGCGAACTAGCTGTCCCGTGTGCAGATTACAGCCAGTGTGCAGATTTTCAAACTTGAGTTTGCCAATTTTTGAGGACAAGATCAAGGATATGGCGTTAAAAATTGAATTTTTAACAGTATGTTGACGTGATCGGGGTCCAAATTATAAAAGGCATATTAAAGCGTACTCAAAACTTTAATTACGGCTCGAATAAAAGTCATGCAAACAAAAAAAAATTACAAAGGAGTCAAGTGGACACAATTATGACTAAGTAAAAATTTCTTACATTAATGGACCACTATATATAGGTTCAAAATTGCATGAGATTGTCTCGCTTCCCAATTTCAAAATTTTTAAAAAATACACTAAATAATTATCAAATTTTCTCTTAATTTATTTTACGAAATGGATCTTGATATTTTAGAAGTCAGTTTGAGATTGATAGTTTTTTATCCATCTAGTAATGTGATGTCGGTGAAAACTTCGAGCTTCTCTAACGCTAAATGGATCTTTGGGATTGGCGCTTCTTAGCTCTAAATGGTGAGCTGCTTCGGGAATGATATAAGCCACTGCACTCGATGAAATATTTCTTAGAACTCCGCCACCATACCATGGATCCAACATTCCATTGCTGAAATATATACATTTTTCAAAACTCATATTTACTTCAATTTTTTAAAACCACACTATAATCTTACCTAAAGACAATATTTGATGCGCCTGAAAGATCAGTGCAGCCATAGGTCATACAAGTCATGTTAAATTGTGGCTTAGCTCTAAATTTTTTAAAGCACCCATAGCTGTAATTTTCCTCATTCCAAGGAAATGGCTCGAACATATCGTTGATTCCATCTGTGCACAATGGCATTACCATCTCCGAGCAAGCTTGATAATTCCATAACTTTTCATCTACCTTCGCATCAGTATCTTCGAAATTGTTACATTTTGTTTCACCGGTGTAATTTGTGAAAACGCTTATGCCTCGGAATAAAGAAATCAACAATTGCTTTCCCGAAAGTGTAGAATTCTTAAGGTGTTTGCACACTGCCTAAAATTTCATAAATTTATTTTCTGACTTGAATATATCCTATCTAAAGTTAGTATAATAGAATGAACACTATGTTTATTTACAGATATAGGTTTTGCCGGCAACGGTTTCATGAAATTAGATTCGTAGGGATAATCCACCATAGCTAAGTAATCATAAATACTGTGCAGCCAATTTTTGAAAACAGAAGCATCCGTTGAATTACGCAATGGTTTGCACAGCTTCCAAGTTTTTGATAACCATCTCAGCCCTTCATCTGTGATGATCAATGTTTAATAAATGAATAAGGTTTTTCTTTTTCCAAAAATGCTCTGCACATGAAAATTCGTCAATAACTTACTAGTCGAAGTAATATTCGTTATTGTAGACCAAGTCTTTCGAATAAGTTCTGGACAGATTGGATCAGCACGTTCGAAGTCTGACGTGACTATTTTTGCAAAAGTTCCACAGTCAGTATGGCCAGTGAATTGCAAAATCGGTGCTGAAGATGCAATTGCTCTATAAAAATAATATGATGTAAATATTTAATATATGATATTTATGGATCTATCATATTATTATATTTTCTATGTTTTTCCTAGTTTGTTTGTAAATACGAACCCTTGCACTATGTGAGGATATTTCATTCGCATCCAAGCACTTAGCATGCCAGCATAAGAGCCTCCGAAAACGATAACTGGACTGTTTTTCATATTCGGCTTGGATTTTAAAACAGAGATCAGTTTAACATAATCGGCTATAGCTTGTTGTGAATTCAAATAACCCAGATTCTTTGGATTTGAATAATATAAACCGTCTTCAAATAACGGCTTTGATTCTCCATAATAACGATGTTCAGCAAATACCAATAAGGCACCATATTCTGGGGCTAAATCCCACATAAAGCCCTAAAAATAAATCTCCGATTTACATTTTCAATTTATTTTTAAATACATATGTTTGTTTTAATATTCACCGTATTTTGTGCAAAGACTTCTATAAATGCCTCGTTACCAGTGTACAAGAAAATAGGAGCATCTTTTGTCTTCTGCCATGTATCATTGAGAAGGTATCGCATTTTAAATGTCACATTTACAGAAAAGCTGAAGTGGTCTAGCTGTTTTTATATAACTTTTAATCAATATTTATGTTATCAATTAATGTTTATATTAAAATATAATTTACATTCAAAAGGTACGTATATCTACTGTGCCTCTAATTAAATTTTACTCACCGGAACTTCAAGGAATTTTGTTTCATATTCATATTCCGAAGAATTAACATTTTTAATTCGTCGTGACGTCGAATGATGCAGGTCAGGATAGATGGAAAGTTTTAAACTAATTGTTTCAACGAAGAGAAATGAGAAAACTAGAACTATAAAGCCCCAGTTAATTTTCATTTTCACGAGTTATTGACCACTTAATAACTTAATTAAAATTATACGTGCATTGAGCCTCTTCACTGAAGGCTCTCAATTTATATTGAAAAATATCTGATGTGCGTATCAGATGCACAATTTATGACTCTTTCTATATAAATGCAATTATCAATAAACGATAAGGTTGAACTGATAGAAGTTTCGGCTTACTCTGGTTCTGCTTTAAATTCCATAAATATAAAAATATAATGCATGAGAACACAAAAAATCTAATTTTTTAAAAATTCGAATAACATTCTCATCAGAGAATGTATTTCTAATCTAATTATAATAAAATTAATTCTTAACTAATTCGAGTTGCGCTTAAATTTTTGATTTTATTTAATATCACACTCGCTGTATACTTAGATTGATCTTATTTTCTATCAGATGTTAGATAATAATTAACTGCGTAATTTTCCAGACTGATTTATTTTATGTGTGAATCGATCTATATACGACTGTGACCTAACTGCAGTTACATATTTGCTTTTTGAAAAAGGAATGATTTTTCGAAAATTTAAGTCTAATTATGAATCCAATGAATTATAAAGAAATTAGTCAAACATTTCAATAAAGGAAATAAATAATTGGAGACGAAAAAACTTGCAAGAAAAAGAATTGATGATAAAATGGATGCAAATATCATATTGGGTAAGATGTGTGGTAGAGAAGAAATAGAAGAAGGAATATATAGAAGGAATAATGCTTGCAAGATATACATATAGTTAAGCATTTTGTAAACTACTTTGTATAGTATAGCTTGTTTAAAAAATTCTTAAACAAACGGAAGAAGAGTACTTGAACGTGAGATAATTGTATGTTTTTGTTGCGAAGCATAACGGATGGAAAAAAACAAATTCCACCATGACCAATTGGCATCGCCAATTAGTATCGCCGTTATGTAAACGATTTTTCAATGACTTTATCGTATTATCATCAATAGACCATCCTTTCGAAGATTACCCATCTTCGGGGCACGAACCGAATCGGAAAATCCATACATCTTTTGCTCAAATTTTGCTGGAAGAAGGAGGGGATGAATTTTTTGCAATTGTTTCACTCTTTTCCTAGTTACGTTTAACAATTTTCTTAACTATAACTCTTAAGATAATACGATTTTATTGCCTGCTTTTCTACTCCCTACCTTCAATTTTCCTCCAATTTCCCACGCTATTAGCAAAGTATACTTAAAAATACTCTAAAATTGTTTATCTTTTATTCTTGAGGCGGAAAGGATTTCCGCATAAATTTGATTGCATCATCGAACGAAAATGAGTCGCGAATCATATTACGACTTCCTATAGATTCGGTAATGGCAGCTGCTATTTTCAATAACGGAAAAATATTCTCTCGATTGCATCTCTCTCTCTTTCCTCCTTAAGATGACTATTATAGACGAAATTGTTACGAATAATAATTATTATTATTACCTGATATTAAGGAGGATAATCAAAAAATTTTCTTGAGAATAGAGATTCTCGGTAAACTGAGAAAACAAATATTTTTATTTTGGTTGAAAATGTAATATTAATATAATATCCAAGCGATAATTAATAATCCGTTCATAAAAACAGATCTCTAATTTCACTGTACCCATTCCCGTGAAAATTTTCACTGAATCGATTTCACAACATTCATTTTATTCTTTGATTTTTTTATGTGAATATTAACAATGCGTGCTGATTTGATTCAATTAAGGTACCCTAAAAGTACTTCGTCAAACTTAACAAATATTTTATGTAACTGTTTTTTGGTATAGTGAACTTTCTCATTGAAATATGTAAGATAATAAATGCTTTTACTTGTCCCGATTCATATTGTGCTCCTCGGTACAGGCCTTAATTGCTAATAGGACTAAGCATTTCTTTTCATGGCAGAATGCTTTTTATCTTTATAATGGAAGTGAGTTTGAATAGTAGCGCCTTTTTATCTCCTCACATGTTACAATCGACCATGAAAGGAAAAATCTAATAATATCTGCAGTGTACCCATCTATTAGTTCCATTGATCAGGTCACATGATTCTCAACATAAATCTCATTAAAAAGTTAATCCTGTTTTATCAAGTGTAAATATCACAATATTATGTTGAACCATTAACAGACATCTTTAATTTTACCAACATTAACAAACTATAGCTTGTAATGAAATGCATAACTCGCATATAAAAGAATTCGCAGGCTTTCTCGCCTGAATTAAATGATAAAATTCGTATCTGATGTAGGGCACTTCTTGGGAATGTGTTTTGTGCCTAGTGTGGGCCGTTTTCCGCGATAACGACAATACCAATTATTGTTTGCCTCTTACGCAGCTACCTGTGATATATCTTTCGCACTGCTATGTTTACACCCCGTGTATGCTCCATGTACACATATATATTTTAAAGCCTTTATGAACACTCCAAGTGGAGTTTGCTCTTGCATCATATATGCGTATAGTCACGTCTTACCCTTGCATGTACTCAAAACGCAACCATAAAATGCAAGGTATTGTTAGGCTAACTCTTTGAGAAGCTGGTTTAGTCTCGTGTCCCAATTAAAAATGCTTAATTATTGTCAAGAGACGCTCACACCGACTGGTGCGGTTTTACCGATCGTGTGTGATAAATGCCGATTGATAGTCCAACCTGTCAATCGGGTACAATTAATCACTTCATTCACGTGCTGCGAATAATTACACTAATTTAATAAACAATTGTTCTTTATTAATCTTATTGCAGTTGAAAAAATTCAAAATATAATAAAAAAGGAAGTTAGAGGGCTATGTTTGTACAAATGATTCTTATTCAGAAAATTCCATTGAAATGAGTCACTAAAAGTTTTCCTTTATGATAGTTTGAATTTATTTGAATAGAGAATTATGCCAATATAATGAATTAATCAGAACTTTCTTTGTTTTTACTTGATTGAAGTATAAATGTATAATAACGGTCTTTAAAATAAAATTTTCATGCAGTGATTAAAGAGTTCCTAATTATTCGAAATATAAACCGCGCAGCATGCGTTAATTATACATTAAGAAATAACAAATTAATGTAACAACAGCATTAGATTCGCTTTACTCTCACGTGTTTTTATCATGTTTTACTGACACAGCTGCGCAAGCACGTGTGCGCAGTGAACATTATTTCACTTTATACAGAAGTTCTGACATGGGTGCCCTAATTAAGAGGCATTTAATTGCAAACGCATACGAACGTAAAGGCAATTGACGATTATTTTTAGGAGTGCCGGTAATAGACGAAAGTCGGTCAATTCGCTTCCAGGGTCATCTCGATACATCGAACTCGTGCACCTGCGCAGTCTCCGATGAAACTTTTTCAAACGAATCCTTATCGCGAGGCTTGATTCATGAAACCATCCGATAAGAAATTCACATTATGTAGTATGATTGAAAAAAAAATGTTCTTTAAATCTTGCGAGAAAGGTAATAATTAAAAATAATTTCCATTGAGTGATGATTAATGAATGAATAAGTAAATATTGAAATTTTTTACTGCTGGTCTTTTCTATAATGAAGTTTTTAGAGTGTCCATTCAATTTCGCAGGCACATTATGAAAGTTTATGATACCAATTGACGTGTTCGATTTTAGAATAGAAATCGTCAATATTTTTACTGATCCATGTAATATATAAGTATATAAAACAGTTACAATAATCCGAGAAATTTTATCTTAAAACAGTAACTTATGTAAGTATAAGTAGTGGCATGGAATTCGTGTGTATGCAACTTCTGAATTACACTATCTCTAATAATCAGTCATGAAAGAATTTTACGACAAACTTGACACCAAGTTTATCTTTTAGATCGTGTTTGCAGAATTGTTTATAAACTCAAAAGAATAATTATGAGAGCAGGATTTTCTGTTAAAAGTCTGATGGAATTTAAAAATGCGAACTCAATTCATTTTAGACTTTTAAAGTTATAACAATTGCGCAATGCAGTTAGAATTGTTGTCCCCTCAACAAATATCTTCATTCTCATCTCTGCAGTATCATTTCTGAAAACATGATTTATGACGATGTAAACGGATGCGCCTGAGGGCCAGAAAAGCTCTTCTTGATTCAAAGCAAGCCGCTGAGTGTGAAGGTTGCAGAGGCTTTTCATCGTTCTCCAACGAAAGTAAAATGATCTCGGGTACTTTCCAGGCCTCGAGGATTGCGGTACAGGTCGAGAATGGAGAACGTCTCTCTGCTCTCTGATATACTTATTCACAGTTCACACACTGCGTTTGTTTTCTGTCAAGAACAATTAAAATTATAATGTTAACCGCCCTTAAATTTTAGTCTGCTTTAGTCTATATTATTTTTAGCAAAAAACAAATATATTCTGCAAATAGTGCACAGAAAAATTCCGTCCATAATTATTAGGATGCGGTAACAATTATTTGGCCAATTATTTCAAAGATTGCGCAGACATGTCTTTTTACTCGAACTAACGAGCAGTAACAATTTTATACGAAGATATGTAGTTCAAAAAAATTGCATTGCATTCTCATTTATGATTTGATGATATAGTCCAAGAAGGAAAGAATGGAAAATGAAAGAATATCTGGAACGTAATTTTCGACATAGAGAATCGCATCTTGATTACTCTGAAATATATCTTAGGCACTCAGATATACGAGAAAGAGGTCAAATTATACTCTATCTCCCTTCCCTCTTCACCCTTTACCCGAAACCCTTAGAATCCCTGAATATCTCTTAAAATTCCTAATAACCCCTTAAAATTCCTTAAAAATTCGACAAAGTCCGTTAAAATCTGATAGAACAAAATCGTTTTGAAACATCTTCATTATAAAAAAATATGTTCGCAAAAAATGGACTAGAAAAAAATGCTAATCTTTCATTGATGATAATATTAGCATATGATATCAGTGCACTCATTGCGTTCCGCACATTCTCTCTCTCTCTCTCTCTCTCTCTC
>JAUEJJ010000047.1:1943400-1972692 GCA_032164275.1 Synergus coniferae
CCGTTGGCCAATGTGATGATGCACTCTTGTGAATCAACGGTGAAAAAACGCCCTTCCTTATGAATTTTGATCTGAAATTGAAATAAATTAATTTAATATAAACGAATTTCAAGGTTTTATTTATTTTAACCTATTAAATCTTGTAAGTTTTTTTTTATTAATTATGAAATTTAAATTACCTGCTTAATGACGATGATGTTAATCTTTTCCTCTCCCAATTAGTTGAAATCTTGTTCCACTCTTCTTGAAATCGAACTATGCATGTGGCTTATATAGTAGTTTGAGAATAATTATGAGAATGGCCACATCCGCCATTATGTATATTTTACAGGAGACATTAATTGTGTATCGCTCATAGTCGTCTAGAAAAATTATAAATTTTACAAAATTAATCGTTAATACTTATGAAGTTTAATTTTTTAATCATTCTATATTTGTGTATATTTTTTCAACAAGTTTAAATCTTGTTTTTATTTCATATTGTAAAAGGTATAAGGTTAGTCTAATAATGTAAACATTGAAATTCTTAAAAATCTCTTTAAATTTCACGGGATGCTATTAAATTATAAGCACGTTAATTTTAAAATAAAAAAAGTTTTTTAGGAAAAATTAATTTTTCTATATTAATTTAAGTTTTGAATTCGGCTCTATAATAATTGATTGAGCAAAGTACGCTCCTTTCATAATATCAAATTAGTTCTGAAAGAAATTGGATTAATTATAACATGCGAAAAAAAAGTTTATTAATACTAGGCATAACGTTGGGAAAAAAAATTTGGGGCCTGGATGCCCTAGGGCAGTGTTTTTGTTTCCATCAGATTACTCATAGTATTCTTTATTCCAAAAGGTTTCATTCTTAAAGGCGCGTGGCTCATTTGCATCTAGAACACAATTATTATCGCCGTAAGCAAAAAAGTTTTGAGAAATTTCTAAAAATTTCTAGCGCGTTATATACCGATGGTTACAGGTTCAAATCTCGCCACCTTCACATTTTTCGCTTGTTTAAAAATCTTTATTATCTATTTAAACACTTCTGAATTTGTAATATAATACTTTTTGTATAACAATAAATTCAGATTCATCATAGAGCATATATAAGTTTGGACGGTAATCGCTTTGAATGATGACAGGTTATTTATGACTAGTTTACATATTTACGATAAGTGTTTAATATGAATATTGATGCAAAGTGCGGTAATTATTCTGGTAGTTACCTATAGCTATATATTGTAAATTTAATGTTCTTTCCATTTTTTTTAAAGGTGTAAAATATGAAACATCCATGACGTATTTTCACAGGTGCAAGATATTATATTAACACAAGCAACTGTAAAAACAGCAAAGTAGTTGTTTTTAAGAGTATTTCTGTTCTATCTTCTATATCAAATGAATATGGATTATCTTCGTAATGGAATTAGAATTTACTTTTATGAAATTAATAACTCCTGATCAAACGAGATTCAGTAAAACTTCCAGACTGTATACAATAGATCTTATGACCATATACTAATTTATTGCCATTGCCAATTAATACTTGCCTGAGGACAGATGGCCAGTGAGACATTTCCTGTGGCCAAGGAATAATTCGCCTCTGAAAAGTCGGACTTGGGCCTAATTGTCGCCAGTGAGTCAACATTTGCCCCTTTTAGCGGATCAAGCAGAGAGCGGGAGGCAAGAAAGAGGAAATATTAACAATTACAACCGTTTCGTGTTGAACTGAGGTAATTCGCCAAAGGCGAATGTCCCCATTGCCCTCGCCCCCTTCTTTACAGAACATGCTATGAATATAAGTATTTCACTTGTGCCAATTGTGTAGGTGAGCAATAAATGCCTAATATGTTTCGAGCAATAGACTGCGGATGGGCTCTCGATATCTATCTGAAATCTTTGATTCGTACTTTCTCATCTAATGAAAGTTCATTACTCGAAAATTTATTTGTACAAGCCGTCAGTTTTTTCAATTTTTAAAATTGTGTCTTTATTTTTATGCCTATATTTATTTAATTTCCTTATTCAGTTGATTAAAACTGGACAAGTTTCTTATATTATAGTTTCGCATATAAAGGACCATTTGCATGGGACAATAGGACAATGATCTTTCTCATCGGTTTTGTTATTGCATAATCCCTTTTTCTTTGACCCTCCTCTCCCTCTTATTGGAGGGAGCGGTCGATCTTTCTTTCCATGAATTGCCCCGAGCGGGATGACTCTAATATTTGCCAAAGGATCATGTATTCGCAAAACAGGGTCAATCCTGAGATACGCCGGATACGTGAATCCTGCAGTTTAATGTACAAGAAATATGTAATTGCAAGTGAAAACAGAACATCATGTGGCCATCAGGCATTGTAGTATTCGCAAGTGAGAACAGAACATCACGAAGAATTGTTTCAAATTTCAATAGAAAGAGTACTAAGCCTATACTTTTTTGACAAATATTATCTAACCGCCTTAATCCCTTTTTTTCTATTATATTAATCACGTAATTAATCGAGAATTGAGTTATGAGAATATTTATATGACCTATGTAGCTGAACCTCGCTAATATTAATGACGCGACCGAACAACTGAACTGCCGTACACATGTGTATGTTACAATCATATATACATGTATAAGCTATAAATACACGCAATCTACATTCATTAGTGAAGGTAAATTGAGTCAATTTTACATTAGTACTGTGCTTACGTGTCAATGACTCGAGGCTCTAGATCGAAATCCCTCGAAGGTACAAAATCGCAAGCTATGTAATTCAAACCGCAGCCTGCAATCTATGATCCACGGATCTGTGATCTTTTTTTTTCTTCTTTTTTTTCCATTTAGCATTAAAGAGAACGTTACTCTCGTTTCTACAACTGCGACGTATATATATATATATATATATATAATATATATATATATACACCATATATATATATATATTACGAATGCAATGAATCCAGCCATAAATTCTTTCTGATAAAAAAAGAACGACCAGAATATATGATCATTCTTAACTGTCTGTGAGTTCAAGGAGACTAGCGTTACAATTAAAGCGCTATTAAAATACTATTAGCAAAAAGCGATTTGTTCTCGGTTAATATATGTAGGAATTAAAATTGCAAAAAAGGCTTCTTCGTTTTCTATTCTTACATCTCATTTGGAACAAATTATTCACTGAAATTCCTGTAGTTTAAGGCTAATTTTCAAGTAGAAAAAACTAAAGTCTCAGTATCACTAAAATATCAGTAATGACATAATGAGTTTTTGAATTTGCATGTAATAAGGAGATAACTCAATTTTTCTATTAAAATTTGAAACACTGTCTGACTATAATGCTCCGTTTTCACTTATAGACAGTGTGACGGTCTTAAGTGGAAATTTATAGTCATGGCAAGACATGCTGAATTAAAAAATTTATTATTAAATTAATTAAATCACATAATAATAATTAACGGATTGAAAAATAATTTTTTATTTATCTTCAATACTATCCCAACCTTGTCAATAACGTTGCATTTAACCTTGGTTGTCACTATAAACGCAAACTAGAATTTTGCTGCATCAGCAGATCGATCTTTATATGCTAACCATGCAATTACAATTATTATACTTGTCGGCAATAGAATTTCTCTTCGCTTCTTCTTTTTAAAATTGAAAAAATTTTTGCCACAACTATTGTATATAGGTGTACCTCTCTTATATATATTCTTAATGTACCTTTTATCATTTATATAAATGTCCTCCATGGTCATTGCTCAAAGTTCCTTACTATAATATTATATAATTAGTAAAGTATATTATTACTGTTCAAGGAAGTTAAGATGTTTCACATTCAAAACAAGTTTTTTAAAACTGATAAAATAGTAATTTATAGTTAATTATGATATCTGATTTGTGGTTCATCGAGTTCAGTCAAAAATGGAAATTTAGATTTTTAATTAGGTAAATAATGTTTCCAATCAATTAAAATTTTCTGTAAATATCAATAAATTCGGATTTGTAAAATTTTATACTTTCCTCGACTGTTGCGTATATGGTCTCGATGTTCTCGATTTTTTTTCAGTCTGGCTCATAGTGCATAAAAATTCGAGCTCATAATAAATCTTCACCTCCTCGAAGGTCGCTCGTGCAATGAAGCAAATAATAAAAGGGCTACAAAGTGTCCCGAGGACGACTCACCTGCACATATATAAGTGAATCATAAGTCTTAAGACTTTCTACTTAACATTTTTAACACTTTATAAAATTTTCTTTTTCTTTTACTTTCAGTAAAATTATAAATATTTTATACTGACTTTTGGCATAGAGTTTTCCAGAAGTGGTAGAGATTTCATATTTTGTTAAGAAAATACAATTCCGCACTGCAGCACCCTCTTTTATGAAATCTGCGTTACATAACTTCAGCGGTCGATGTCCTTTCGTTGAAGAAGTTTACTCACTAATAAATCGGAACAACACATTTTTTACTAAGGAAGTAGAAGAAAATATTGACTATCGTAACTTTTCACAACTTTTCACTTTGTATTCCTAATTAACAAAGTCATAATAAATAATGAAAACAATTTGTTTTCTTGAAAAAATAATTCACGTTCCATTTAGTATTTATGAAGTATATAATTGGATAAAATGAACAATTTAGTAGATTTGACATTTAAATTTTTTGATCTTTTGTTCGTCCTGACCAATTTTAAATGGACCGAGACCATATAGGGTTTTTTTGAAGTCTCGAAAGTTTTACTTAGTCGTGACTAAATTATAGCTATGGAAAGGACTTTAAAAGAAAACGGCGCAATAAACCTTTGAAAAAATCAGGACAGAAATAAACCAAAAGAACACATTCGAAAAAAAATTTGTGAACCTTAACGTCGTTTTTAATGGCTTTAGTGCAGTTCGAATTTGGTTACTGCATCCAAACTTCAGAACAGTATTTATAACTATAATTATTCAATTTGTTTGATGTTTGAGAAATACTTATATCGAGTTTATTAAAAGTAAACTAGTTACGTAGAAACTATTTTAATCCAATGTTATATAAACAATAATCTATTTAATGTACGTTTGTCAATTTTCTTGACCATTTTGCAACAAAATCTTAACAGTATCTTTTTTTCTAATGTTATTACGCAATATTGAAAGCCTGTCATACATAAAGGAGACCATAAGAAGCAATGTATACTTAAAGAAACGAGATCAGTGCAAATCTAAAAAAAAACTTTTGAATAATTGTTAGCGAATTCTGCATATAAAATGTGTATTTCTGTGTGCTTTTTTTGAGAAAAATATTGAATTAAACGTTAGATATCAACATTTTGTCTCTTGCAATTAGACTGAATTCTCAGCGACTCCTCATTTCCAGTGACGGTTACTGAAAACTTCATTAAAGGCACATTTAACTTTAATTCTAGTTAACTTAATCAGACATTTTTTTGAGTGTAAGATAATCTACTGATAATGTTGATTTTTTAAGATAAAAAGGAGGGAAAATTTTTTCGATTCGACCCTGTTTATGCGGGAACGCGTTGTGTAAAAAAAGGAGAGGAATTACGTAATTGCGACAAGTCTTCGGCGCGTACGTATGCGTGTACCAAAGAGCCTGGGGCAAAGGAAGACCTTGTGCGTCGTGCATGAGAACTGGGCCGTTGGGCCCCACCATGATTTCTTCGGGTCCATCGGACCCGAATAATTTCTGCACAGCCGGTCGATCTAGAGTTCTAGACTATTTCTTTTCGTGCCTCACTCTCATTGAACACTCTTTAAGATTTAAGCCTTTGCCAAACATCCCTGAAGGCCCCGCTAACGACCATCAATTTTATTCACCAACGAACCTTTCATGAGAGAAAAAAAAGGCTTTGAATTTGACGAAACGTTTATTTATGCAACGATCACGAATTGCTACACTCTAACTTGAATTATTCATTCGCGAATCGATTCACGATCGCATTTCACCCGATTAGAAGAGATATTTCGAGAAAAACCGTAATAAGCGCAATTGAGAGCGAATTTTTATATTTTTTTCGTTCAAGTGTGCAAAATTTTTTAAATGTAATTTCATTCAATGGTAATAAAATGTATACGATGTATCGTACGTATTTTTATTTTTTTCAGTATTCTAACATATTGTCCTCAAAATAGACAAAAAGTTGTGATGAATAAAATTATAAGCATACAGAAATACAATTTTTTTTCAAATTGTGTCTAATAAAATGTTTCGTTTTACATATTTTTAAACGCACGCACGAATGTATTCATTATATCTTGAAAAACTTTGTTTTAGGTTTTGGGTCCAATTTCTGGGTGCCACGTTAATCCTGCTGTAACAGTGGGCCTTGTAGTCAGTGGAAATTGCAGTTTACTCAGAGGTTTATGCTACGTCGTATGTCAATGTTGCGGAGCAATTGCTGGAGCCGGTGTTCTAAAGGTAAAAATGTTCACTTTCAAAAACACAATATCAGCTTAAAAAAAAATCAAATTATTTTAATTAATTATTTATTCATTTCTTCTTGCCGTTTGTTGTTATTATTCTACCGCGATTAAGCGATATACATATGGGAATGGGTATTTTGTCAAAATCTCTCAAATTTCTAGAAATCTCTTGAAATTCCCTAAAATTCTTATAATACTAATTCAGATTAAGAGAGTGACGGATGAAGGAGTACGAAGAAAAGGTTACTTAATTAAAGTGTCAATGCACAAGGTCAAGGTCTGAACGGGTTTGGTCTCTTCAGGGACCTGCTGCAGTTGTCTGTGTAAGACGTCCGGCGTTACATCATACTATAACTGAACAACCTGCTGCTGGGCCGTAACTACAAACAAGTCCCCATTTACCCAAAAAAAATGTCTACACTTGGATTTATCTCAAATTTGCATCCCCAGTCTTTAAAATTTGTACCTTCTTCTTTTTCAGGTGGGCCTACCATCAGAAAAAACGTCCAAAAACTTAGGATTAACCCTCCTAGGGGAAAATGTCGATAGTGAACAGGGAATCTTAATTGAGGCAATCATCACTTTTCTGTTGGTTCTTGTCGTTCATGCAGTGACTGATCCAAAGAGAAGCGATACCAAAGGTTGGGCACCACTCGCCATCGGGTTGACCATCACCGTTTCTCATTTAGCAGTCGTTCCAGTTACCGGAAGTAGCATGAATCCTGCAAGATCACTTGGTCCAGCTGTAATTCTAGGAGTCTGGACGGATCAGTGGATTTACTGGGTTGGTCCTCTTCTAGGAGGTGCTATTGCTGGTGGATTGTATAGAATGGGCTTCCGGGTCAGAAGCAAAGACGAGGATGAAGCTTCTTACGACTTTTGAGCACTCATTCATTTTTTTATATTTTCAACTCTTGTTCTAAATTACGGTGTGCTGAGACACACAGAGAAAGAATTGAAAACAAGAAAGCAGAAACAAGTTTATCAAATCGTTTTGACATATTTTTATATGTCGTATTGTATATTTCTCTTCTAAAAACGCTTGAAATATAACTTGAAACAGTGTTTTTTAAACAGTTTTCAGAAGATAATTTAAATTTGTTTTTTCTTGAAAAATTGAAAATAAGTACTACAATATCTTCTTGCTGGCGAGAAGAATATATCGAAAAGAGAACATTATTTATTGACTCAAGTTACATACATAACAGCATACACAACTGTGGGACTCACGAGTTTCAAACGGATTCCGGAAATTATAGCATTTCAACATTTCAATTTACGAACCCATTGAATGTTTCTTTCTTTGTAATACGAAGTCACTGCAATAAGAATTCCCAGCATTTCTTAGAATCGACAGTGAACCTTACCTGTGTGTTAAATAATAGATATAGAACATATGTATAACATTTATAGAACCAAGTGACTTTTAACAGTAACGTAACAATATGCTAAAATACTGTTACCTTTTTGTTATAAAACAATTATAGATTGTTTTTATGATTTTTTTTTTCTAAAGAATTGTAAATCGTCCATTTTTCACGTATATAAGTTTTCACTCTAGAGGCTACCTTTTCTACTCGGTCACTTAAGCTTTATCTTTCTACCAGTCGAAACGTTTAGATTCTTAATTGTTAAAATAAGCTAAAATGATTTGAATAAGAGATTAGAACTTGAGAGATTTCATCCTAGATTAACTGAGGATGCAAAATACAGAAAAATTTTAAGTGAAAGAAGAAGATAAAATTTCATACTTAATGGAATTTATGATTTTGTTTAAAAGTTTGTTTACACGCTTAAAACTGTTTACAGTCGGGTTGAAGAGGATAATTGCATTTACAAAGCTTTCTGTCTTTTGGAATATGTAAAAGACTCTCGATTCCTTGTGAGAATGCATAGCCATATTGTATATATTGTACTTAAAATAGGCTTAGTGTTCCAAAAACCTTCAGCGAGCAATGTGTACTTTCATTATAAATGTAATAAATATTATACTTAACACAGCCCTCGCTATTGTAATAAAGCATTAACTTAAATAAAATATTTACCATACTTTCAATTAATAATAGGATTTATTACGTAATAAAATTTATTTTTATTAATTTCATCATCTCATATCATATATCATATATCTCAAATGTTCAATCCCTTCCAAAGACTCTCTCGAAATAATTGTGATTATGTAGTTTGAAAATAGATGTACGAAAATAGTGTGCGTTGAGATTCTAGAAACGAAAGTCCAATACTAGTTAGTTCAGAATCGTCGGCCAACAAAATAATAGACTTTGCTGATCTGAAAATTAAATTAGATTTTCGACTTCAATTTTAGTTTGATAGGTTTTAGATATTAATTAATTTTTTTAAGTATATAATAGGAGTGAGTACAATAAAATGGCAGATGATTTGGATTTGGACACTGAGATAAGTGACTATTTTCGATCAAATTTGCTCGCTTTACGTGAAGCAATTAATGCATACGATTTCAAACATTTTGGGGCACTGAATACTGATGCTCAAAGGGTGGCTTTTTTATTGAGTTATCCGGAAGCACATTACTTGCCACTCGAGATTGAAAATGCTGAACTTAAAAACTTGACGAAAGCCATGAAATTAAAAGAGGAAGGAAATAAGTTTTTTGGATGTGGGGATTTCGTAAAGGCGATGGAAAAATATTCGAATGCTGTTCTAGTCGCTCCACAAGAAGGTAATATATTTTTTTAATTGTCATTTTTTAAAATTTATAGTAAGCAAATTTATTGAATAAATTATCAAATATACTTTATTATAATCCTCAGAGAAGCTCAATTATTTATTGTATATAATGAAGTGCATATTAAGATGTATGGTATATTGATAAATTAAATCAGAACATCATTTTAGATGTGAGTGTTATATATGGAAATCGTTCAGCTGCTCTTTACCACCTCGAAAAATACGAGCTTGCCCTGGTCGATGTAAATGAAGCTCTCAAAATTGGATACCCAAAAGAACTTCTTTACAAATTGGAAGACAGACGAGCAAGATGTTTATTGGCTTTAAAAGATCACTCAAAAGCTGTGGAAGTCTTTAAAAGTGCCCTGAAATCTTTGGATCATGCAAAGTTAGCACAAGAGAAAAAGATGAAGCTTGAGGCGGACATCAGAGTGATGTTGGCTCTGATGGAAAAAGGCAGGCAACTCAATGAAAATGGAAAAACGAATAAAAATCCCTCAAATGAAGAAACCAGTTCAAAATCGCAGAGTCTAGCCTTGCCGAGGATGAAGGACAGAAATCCATTATATCCCTCATTTAGCAAGGCTGTCGAGATTAAAAATGCTGGTGGTGATATCGGAAGACATGGTGTTGCTACCAGGGACATCCAACCAGGCGAGATTATTGCTATTGAAAAACCTAATACCTCGTTTTTATTAGGAGAATATAGGTAAAATTTTACTGTAATTCCATTATCCATTTTGCTCAGAAATTCTGCATTTTTTTACTCTTGAGTCTTGAATATAAACATCATGTCTATAATATCAGACGTAAACTGAATTTTTTTTTTCAAATTTCAGACTCACTCATTGCCAACGCTGTGCGATAAAAATAATAGCTCCTATACCAGCAAGTTGTAACACCTGCAGTTCCATTGCTTATTGCAGTACAAACTGCAGAGACGAAGATGCAAAATTACATTCCTTGGAATGTAAAATATTAGGTCCTCTTTGGTGCTCTGGAGCGTCTATTACATGTATATTAGCAATCAGAGCGATACTACAACGACCTTTGGACGACCTCGTTAAATTGAAGGACAAACTAGATGAAAAATATGAGGGTTCGAAGATTCGACCTTACAAAGGAACTGATTATGAGGCACTTCATGGTTTGAGTAAGTTCCTTCATTCTATTATACTTCGAGTCAATTATAATAATGAAACAAATGCATTTTGTAGAATATTTTTTGTTCAACTCTTTAAAATTTGAAATTGCATTATTTCAAAGTATAGCTTACTTTCCTTTTAGTAACCCACGAGGATGAAAGAACTGTCGAAGATATTTTTCATAGGACTTATATAGCCAGCTGGTTATTGAGACTTTTAAAAACAACTAATTATTTTCCTGAGAGTGTTAAAACGCCAGATGTTTCTGAAGTACAGCTTTCTAAGGAAGAGCTCTTTATTGGACAATTAATACTTCATAATTTACAACTGCTGCAATTTAACACACATGAGGTGACACATCATTATTATAGTTTTAAAAATATTTCATAACAGTGAAAATTGTGCAATTTAAAATATGCTTACTTAAAATTTCGATTTTTTTAAATTTGATTTTTAGAACATTTCCAATTCTAAATTATTCATTTAAATATCAATTTTCCTCATTTAAAATTTATTTCAAAATAGATTTCCGAGCTTGTGAAATTGAAAAACGACAAAACTCTAGCAAGGGCAAAAAGCGTTTTCATTGGAGGTGGGATATATCCTACAGTCGCCCTTTTAAATCATTCTTGCAGTCCTGGAGTGGTTAGGTAATTTTAATAGATATTCATAACATCTATATATTTTTTTCATAAAAAAAAAGTTATATATAAATTAAAATTTCTATTGAAAATGTAATAGAATCTGGAAATTCAGAGATCAACCTATAGCAAAGCCTAAATGCCTACTAATTTCCTTTTAGCTCATCTAATTTAGTAATTATAGTTTTAAAAATATTAATCTGCAATTTAGTAAAAGGATTTAGAGAAAAACTAGAATTAATAGCAGTTAATTTTAACGGCGCTAATTTCATTTTAACTCAATTCTGCAATTATATAATTTAATTATACAGGAGAAAATCACATTTGCATTTTAAATCCACACTCACAATTCCTTCTAGAAATACCGTTGCAATTACCGTGATAGAAATCTTTTCTGTTGTCAGAAAATTTCTTATAATGTAATACTATATAAAAAATTTATTGTGACATTAATCATTAACATTTTCTACATTTCCACTTGATATCCGTTTATACTTGTATCAGCTGTTATTATTACTCGCAATTTTATTTTATTTCAATATTTTACCAAAAGGAAAAAATAAAAAAAGGATAAGACAGTTAAAATAATTAAAACTCTGTGTTGTCGAATTGATTTATGCCCAATAATTTATTGCTGAAAACTGTTAGTTCCAAAATGACACAATTTAAATTGAGAAAAATATAATTTATCGCTGAAAGCTTTAATCTATATAGTTTCAACTGGTTTCAACTCCATCTTCATAAATCTGAATCTTTGACTAACTGCAACTTTTAAAGAGGAAGTATTTTTGTAGGTATTTCATGGGAACGACTATGATTATTCGAGCCGTAAAAACTATTCGGGCTGGCACTGAAATCTGTGATAATTATGGTCCAATTTTTGCTGAAATGCCGATAAATGAGAGAAAGAGAAAATTAAGAACACAATATTGGTTTGACTGTAATTGTGAACCTTGTCGTGATAACTGGCCACTTTTAGTCGACATTGATCCTCGAATCCTCAGGTAAACAAATTATTCATCAAATTATATTTCTCTCATATTTCCCGTATAAAACGTCCGCAACTTAATTGTTGCACGCTCAATGCATTTATTGAAATCTTCGCCATTTGCAAAGTTTAATCAATTAGAAGTTTACTAAAGAATAAATGGCCTAGATTTCCATTTTAATAATGAAAATTTTACTAATTCTGTATTCTTAATTGTACTGAAATCAATCAACGTGAATCGTAAAGTCGTAAGTTTCTAAAGCACGTATTTCATTGTCAGATATTATAATTCATTATCATTATTTTTATGTTTAATGTTCATTAAGTCATGTACCTACTAAAGCATGAACTGTGTCGTTGTTTTTCATTTTTCAGGGATTACAATAATTTGGAACTTTCAGAAATTCCCAGAGCCAATCATCAAGAATTAATGTAAAACAATCTGCCTAAGTCTTTCAGTAGTATATAATAGAATAGTTTTTTTTATAACTAAAACCAACACCCGATTACACTTCTGCTGATAATTTTTAAATCTTTCTTCTTAAATTACTTTTCCCTTCACCATGCATTTCTCCTGAAACACTAAAAATCTCTACATATTTTTTCCATATTATTTATAAACAGTTACTTCATCAAAATAGACATAATTTTTCATACAACAAAAATTCTGATAAAGGCTTCGCCGTAATGTCTCGCTTTGCATGGTTCCTGGCCCACGTCTTTGTTTTATATTTTTGTATGTTTGTATCATGAGTACTTAAGTACTTATTGCGATTTATCTATTTTTTTCTAGAGTAGTATTTAAGAACCTTCGAAACGGTTAAGCAAAAATTCAAATACAAAACAAATTTGAGAGAAGAATGCAATTAAAAATTTAATCTCATCTCTGATGAGAATATAAGAAATTTGTACATATTCTGTAAATGGTGTGTAAGAAATGTTTGAATTGAAAGCAAAGGAATATAGAAATTCCTGAATGAGAACTTTCTTTCAAAATCCAGTGAATTAAAAAAATAGGAGAATATTTGAATTGTTAGAATTTCGAACTGAATAATAAACATCACCTAATTTTTTAATTAACTGGACACTTGTGAATAAGTTTATAACTTCTAACACCAAACAATTACTCTCAGGTTCAGATGCGATACCAAGTCTTGCAACAACATCTTGCCTGTGAAAACGGACACGAACGAGTTTATGGTTCCATGCACCAAGTGCGGTCAAAGTACTAACATCCTGAAAGGTCTGAAGTCTTTACAATATACGGATCAACTTTTCCGATTAGCTTCGCAAAACCTCGAAGAGGGCCGCCATGAGGAGGCTTTGAAATCCTACTTGGAAATTCTCAAACTACTCGACGAAAATCTGGCTTTACCGGTAAAAGATTATCACCTCTGCCAGCAGGGCGTTCGACTCTGTCTTCTCACACTTGGAAACATTGCTGTGGTTTAATAATTATCTCAGAAAAGAAAAAAAAAAAAAAGCAGAAAAAATCTATTGAATTGGTTATACATTACATCTTTATTTCAATCTTAGTTTTTAGAAGTACAAAATAATTAATACAACACAAAACGTTAAATTCTATTTTGACTCTTGTACATGCCTAGATTTGATGTTCTCGTTTCGTTCTCTACAGTTAATTAAACTCAAGATCATTGTTAGAAAGTCATCCTTCCTTTCTAGAGGGTATTCTTCTTCTGCACAATTATCAAAACCATGATTGTTTTCAAAATCTATAAAATTATTCGCCGTAATCATGTTTATTATGCTCAGAATTGATAAGATCTATTCTCAAGGTCAGTAAGTTTTTTTTGTCATTCTGAAATTAATAACGTCTACAATTTTCAAAAATCCACTTCGTATCACATACATTTGGAAAATGTGTTACATCATAATATAACATTCACTTAGCTGTGTAAGATTCTAACTTAATACTAAACACGTGTATTTTTAGTATCATTTCTCTGACGTTTTATGATCCGTTTATATATACAAATAAAACTTTTTTCGCTTTTCTTCCATCCGCCACATTGTCCGTTTCACTTGTCTTTCCTGACACTTTTAGCACCTAACTGTAAGGACAACAGAACAACAAAATTCGCTTAGAAACAACTTTTGATATCACCATCTTTCAATATACAGAACTATCTATGCAACCACAATTTTCTATTATAGAAATCTATTTCATTAAAAAAGTTTGAATATCAGCAAATGAAAGAAGCGAATTGCCGTCTGTGCAAAACTTTATATTTGACACGAGTGCAGAAGTTACAATAATTCTGACTGATTGAGGTCGTAAAAGAATAAAGAATATCATCAGCAAAAATCAAAGTTTCATTATCCGATCATTTTAAAATGCATCCGAGAGAATATTGGGTTATCTTTATGTTTTTAAGTTTGTGTTTAATCAGTACCGTCTGTCACGGGAATCCGAACGTGAACGGCGATCTCGGCTTCGGCTTCGCGTCAACGATCTCCTGCGTGGTGAACGGGACCGAGACCTAAAATATTAGAAAATCGTTTTTATTATCTATATTTTCAAAAGTAAATAGAGTCTTGAATGATTCGTTCGACCCCGTCTCGCATTTTTTTAAGTAATAACAAATATATTGTACTTTAGATGTTGGATGTTCCCATGAGACTCGAATTTAACAGATTTAGTTTTTTTTTTGAAGATCTTTGTTTAGTATCTTTGACATTAGTGCTTTTGAGATATTTTTAATGTAAATCTACTAGTTTTAAATTGAAATTTTTTAAAATACTTAAGTATTCGCAAAAATTTGTAATATTCTGAATAAATATTTCTTTTTTAAGCAAAAAAATAGGCGAGGTCGAGCGAAGAAATTAAACACATATAGGTATGAAAATCATCACAAGACAATATAATTGAATTAGGATCGACTAATTCCTATTTGCCTAGGGGTGATAAAAGACTAGTTAGACACAGTAATTAATAATTAATACAAAATGACATCTCACCTAAATGGTAAACCAACCAACAACAAAATTAATTTAGTAGTTAAGAAATCAAATCTTTAGAAAGTAAATGTTATAGATTTATGTTTCGATGACAATCCTCCAAGTGAACTCTTTTTTTCTCGTTATACCTATTTTTTAATCATCATAAACTTGTAAATTTTTCAGACTTTGAGAAGTCTAACCGGGGTTAGAAACTTGCAATTTCATAAGGACTATTGACATCAGCCTTGCTCTGTAGCATTCTATTAAAAAAAAAGGTTTCAATAACAAAGTTAAAACTACAAATCCAGAGTAAAAATATCAAAGAAATTTAAAAAAATTTAAACCAGAGGATTTGCAGACTAAGACTTTAAAATTTTGTCGCCATTAGAAAATTAAAAAAAAAACTTATACTTTTGTCCTGGATATCAGCTTCCTTCAAAGTTAACCAAAGTCGCTCAAACCCGGGTTTTTTTTTTTTTTTTTTTTTTTTACACTTGGAGAGACTGTCGGCTCGATAAGAGATAATTAAAAAATCTTGGAAAATCGGTGAAATACCAGACAACTGTGAACATGTAGTGGTGGTGGTTGGTGGTGGTGGTACTTGGTTGGGTGGGATGGTGTGTAGGTGGTGATCATTTTGCTTTGCTCGGTCGAAGAGAACTGGCGGTCGCATGTCAGCTAAGTTAAACGTGATGGTTGACGAGTAGTAGTAGTAGCAGTAGTAGTAGAAGTTGGGACGGACGGACGAACGATCGGACGCGCCGATATTTTGACAGAAGTATTCGTTCGGATCGCGTCGGCCGATCGATGGGTATACGATGCTCCTAGTCGCTAGAAGTTGCGGTAGCCCGAAGAAGTCATATTGAAGGGGAACTGACGAACTGACGAACTGACGAACCGACGGACAGCAACGGACTGTCAATTGACGGACGAGTTGACTCCTAGTGGTGACTGGTGGTGACTGATGGTGACTGGTTGGGAGGTTAGTGGGCAGGCAGGCAATAGTTTTTTTGTTCAGTTTTGTTTTCTAGACATTTTTTCACGGTGGCTGTAGTAGTAGTAGTAGCAGTAGTAGTAGTAGTGGCGGGGAGACGAGCAGAGCTAGGAGCTGACGCTGGTAGAATCTGCAAACGTCAGTTTTACCAATATAACCATCATCGTTATCATACTCCTTGCCACTATTTGTACACTCTTTTTACAACTTCAATTTTTCATTACAAAATATATCACTTCGTTAATTCAATATAAAAAATATCCAATCCAAATTTCATCATTAACGCTAGACTGCCCACTCTTACAATTCATTTATATTTCAATTCAAACTCAGCCTTCTACTTCTTCACTGCCAGTCGCTTTTCGACCTCTCTACCCCAGATCGAAAAACTACTCACAATTTTTGGCATGCTCAGTGAGTGACTTAAATTTAAATGAAAATTAACTTAGTTTTCGGAATCCCCTGAAAATTACGTGAAAACTACCAACTGAGTTTAATATATACTTTAATTATTTCAGGGTCAGTTATTTCTTGCCCTTCTTCATTCACCTTTCTTCACTATTCAGGGGATTCCGTTAAAAAATTATATGAAAAAATTCAAACCACCTCAATGCTCACGCAATGTGTAAAAAATGCCGTAACCTGGTAAACAAAAGAAAATTATGAAGGAAATTCTAAAAAAGTAATCGATGATGTAAATGATGGATTAAAAGGCTAATCTCACGAGTCAAGAGAACATCAGACACCACTTTCTTTTCTTTACTCGTACTATCATTTCGGTAAGATTTAAGCGGCACCAATGAAAATGAATCGTGATCTTGAACCAGTGCCGAAACTCTCTTCGGCGATCCTACGAAGGGAAAGATTATATATGTTTCCTATCCTTTTCCAAAATCAATCCAAATTTCTTCGAGTCATATGGGTCCTTATTAAAAAGAGATCGTGATACTTAATGACACTCAGTGATACTGCGTGCATTCATCATTGCAAAGAGTACGATACAAGCGGTATGTACTTCCAAGTAGGTACCTACTTGTACTCGTAGACTGGTCCTTCAGCTTAAGAGACTCTGAAAAAGTTAGTGAAAGCTACCAAAGGTGAGGAAATTACCTGGAATTTCGACTATTCGACGATCTTCGTGGACTCCTGGAGATGGACCTAAAAAAGAATTAAAACGATTTTCGTTATGTTTCTGCAGCTGTTTGAGTTGCCGATTTGGTCCTGTTTGATAAATTTTCTTTTTTTCTACTCGCACCTGAAAAATTAGTGAAAAGATCCAAAAATCTTTTCTAGGGGCTTACCTCTGATAGCGACCAATTGACTTCCTACGTGGGCTCCGAGATCTGGACCTACAATATCGTGAGAAAAGAAACATGGTACTTAAATCTGGTTATTCACTAACAATATGCGTATACACAAGAAAGAATATGGTGATAGAAGAGAAGGCACTAAGCGTTTCAAGAGACTAGAGTTAGTGCTATCTCCTAAACTTTCTTAAGTCACTCTATTTATCGTTTATCATGCATCGCCCCCGTTGCTTGCTCTTCGGCTAACTTCGCGAGTATGTGCTAATCGCACCTCTAAAACTTTCTCTCATAAGTGTAAGTTCTATTTCTCAACCATTCATCACCAAATTCGCTAGCCAGAAGAGCACCATGTCTCGTAAACGATGTGGGATAAATAGATTGTAGTAACTACATTCCTACGGAAAAATGATGAAATGAGTCAGTATATTAGACGGCTGCTTCGGTTTTTAAGAAAAGTGCACCAAAAACTTGAGAGTGCACTCTTTCCTTCAAGTGTGTTCGTCACTTCACCATATACCTACTTGGTGAGGTACTTTGGCAACTGCTCCAACATTAGTGGGGCTGGAAACTATTTCAGGGAGTAAATATGAGATTTGGCTTACCTGGAGGAATATCTGGGACCTGGTCTGCGTCCTCCGCCGCCTCGACGACTTCTGCCAGAGGACATCTCTACTCGCACTCTTGTGCCACAACAACGCCTACAAAGAAGTTAAAAATCAAAATTTGCAGTCCTAAAAATTTTGTATTGAATTGAAAACGCCAAAAGAAAATGTATTATGCTCTTACACTCCGTCTAATCCTCTCACTGCATCCTCAGCATCTCTGGGGTCTTCGAATTCGACAAAAGCAAATCCAGGTGGATTTCTGGCAACCCAGACATTTCTTAGTGGACCATATTTACTGAATGCACTCTCGATTTCATGTTTACTAGCACTACTGCCCAAGTTTCCAACGTAAACCTTGCATGATAAGTCCCACTCACGATAGCGTGACATGCTGTAAAAATATTTTAATAAATGAAATTGTTCCTTTTAAATGGAAAATATAATTCCTACTTGTAAGTTAGTGTTTGCACATATTTGTGTTGAAAGTGTTTTAATACACCTGTTTTCATTTCCGAAAATTTCAAAAGAAACTTCAAAAACATAAAGCTATTTCTATGCAAAGTATGTGTACCATTCGTTATCTAATTTTAGAACTAATATCATTTCCTGTCTCTCTCGCGAATCGATAAAGTCAGGGAATTTAAGTAATAAATAAATCCAACGGGAATCAAGGGGAGAACATTAAGACTTATCTAAAAATCAATAGACTTGTTATCTAATGCATGTTTGTGCTGAATCTACTCACACTTCTAAACAATTCACAATTTTTCACCCAAAATTAAAAGCCTTTCAGAAAAATCTGGCAGTTCCAATGAATCAGACCGTAAACATCGAATAAGTTTCACAACCAACTCCGGTGCATTTATAAATTCACTGCATCATTAAAAGAAAATATTGCTAGCATTTACAACAACAAAAAAAAGTGAAAGGCAAACAATCGCCATTTCAAGGTGATTATCGTATCGGCGCGTTGTTCACCACGCCGAAAATAATTAGAGCAGAAAATGGTAATCAAACCCTTTTGAGGTTATTTGACATATGAGCATACAATAAAGGCATTTTTTCAAGATTTTCACATGTAACACAAAATTGTAAATTTGGCGAAAACGAAGGTCGTTCGTATATAATGCAAATGTGTACGAGAAACCGACGCCATCGGATGGACGTATTTGTTCAGATTCTCAAATAATGTTATCGTTTTCGATAATGTTGTTGAAGTTAAACTGTAGAATAAAAGGGGTATCAAATAAATTTTACTTACTTTTTTGTTAAAGATGTGTTGTTTAGGAAGAATAAGTCACTAAATATATCCTCAATCGAGCACGTTTCTCTCATTCAACCGCACACACAGAAATGCGATGCGACAGCAAAATGGCGTAAAAGACAGCAGAAGCAAGTTCGATCATGATCCCGCCGCAAAATCCCGTCAACAAAACGAACGCCATTTTAGATTTACTACACTTGTCAAATTAGACACTTTTCTGTACATGCTATTGAATCAAGATTTTATGTAATTCAATTTAGTAATTTTACATGATAATTGTAATAATAAGATACTTTTTCACCCTATATATTTAAAAATAGAATTATATGTACAGAGCAAAATAAAACTCACTTTGAGTAAAATGAAAAAATTGAATTTTTAGATTAATTTTTAAATAGAAGGCATATACAGAGCGAAAAGAAATTTAGTTCTAATCTGGTTCTAATAATTGTTGAATAAAATGGAGAATTGAATTTTGAAGTTACAATTTGGACCCAATACCTTTATAAAAAAACGTTAAATGAAAAAATAGTTAAAAAGGTGTGGAATTCTAGAGTAGAAAATGAGATACATGTTTTTGCGTTAGTATTATGCTTTATTTATAAATATAATCGTCACTTTCATGCTTCATGTAACTTCAAATCAATGGAATGATGATTTGAGAAAAGTTTGAAAGAAAGAAAATTCTATACATGAAAGTTTAAAGAATTGTTCAGGACAATATCATTTTCTAAATTGAAATATTTTATTTTATTAATTTACAGGATGCATAGGAAGTCGTTTGAAGTCAATTTTCTCGAGTTGTACAAGAGGTTTTAATTGTTCACCAAATGATCTCATATCCTCAGCAATCGCATCTTGTCCGGATGGAGCAAGAACACTAAGTTCGACGAGGTAGCTTTGGGACATAGGTTCCATACTATCAGTGATCTTTCCTTGTCCCATTTTAAATATTTTTGAGACAGTGACTTTCATTCGACCTTTTCGAAACATATATCCACGCACTATGTATTCAAAATCGATCTTACAGCCTAATTCTGATAAGAATTCACCGACAGTACCGCTAGTAGCAATATCTAAACTGCTTCGAATTAATGTTGGTCGAGATTTGTCTCCGATTTCTGTCTGGCCAATGTATCGTAATTGCCAAGGCATTTCTTGATAATCTATAGCTCTTCGAACTCGCAGAAGAAGAGGTTGCTCTTGTTGTTGTGGTGTTGTTGGTCTGAAAGTTATTGAAAAATATTATAGTACAATTACGAAAGAAATAACATTTAAAAATCAAAATCAACTTTCTGAGGTTCTTACCTTCTAATACTAAAACATATTTCGTGATCGTGAAAAGTCTCTGGACCACTGTCCACATTATCGCACAATCCTCGTAGCCTGTGTAATAAAACTTCAACTGCACTATCCAGCACAGAACCTTGCAAAAGGTACTCTTGATTTGGTATTATATTTGTTTTCATTGCAGCAGTCATGCTGTCCATTGCTGTAGTTATTGGAGCAGACATGATTCTCGTTAATTTCTATGGCTTTCCAGTAATCGATTTTCAATTAGATCACCAACAAATTCATTAAAAAGGTTTACATTTATTTAAAGAAACTTATAAATCCAAAAATTGCTCCGAAATCTGCGTTCACATGGTTCACACAATGACGACCATGAAGAATACATAGACGACATAGTACATACATTGACGTTGACGGCTGAATGCGGAATGAGGAGTTGCGGACATGCGGACGATTGCGGACAATTGCGGTGCGGACTGATTGAACGGATTGAACTGATTCATTATTTCCATTTGTTATTGTCACGCGACCACGCGTGAAGCGCCTCTGGTGGGCGAATTAAATATTTTTAAATTCAGCGCGAAATTTAAATTATACTCAAATTATCCTAACAAAAAATATTTGGTTTACAAACAATGAGCACATGAAATAAGATATGAGAAATCTTTATTCCTGACAATAAACAATCAGTACGTATACAGAGTCTAATGTACATTTATTTACATAGTTTCTTTAAAAATTGACACGTTTATTTAGCACAAAATCTTTAAATTTTTTTTAAGAATGCCCCAAAATATCTTGATCTAAACAGTACTGTCCCAATTCTCCGGTCCGGAATAATCTAATAAAATGTTCTGCAGCATGCGCATAATTTGGTTTCGTAAGCAACTGGCCATCATAGTTTCTAATTTTCAACGTAATTCCTAAATTAACTGCTATCCCTCCAAGAACTTCAATTACATTTTCGCTTGGCTCAGATAATCCTAATTTTTCAACGTACTCAAATCTTCCCTGATTATTTAACCAAAAAAGTAAATAATCTACCATTTTTTCAGGCCCTACTAAGTGGTCAAGTAAACATCCTACCAAAGATAATTTCATTCCAGCATGAATATCTCGGACTTCAGGGGAAAGAATTCCTGGAGTATCAACAAGATAAACATTTTCGGCAATTTTTACTCTAGTCATAACTGATCGGGTAATTCCAGCAACTGCACCAACTCTAGAAGAATTTTTTTTCCCGATATGTCTATTTCTTAAACGATTAATTAAGGAAGATTTCCCAACGTTGGGAACACCAATTACCATTATGGAAAATTCATTTTCATGTTCACGATTGAAGCGATTCGACTCTAATATCAACTTTTTTGATAAAGGAAGAATGCTCTTCATTCCCTCACAGGTTTGGTCTTTTAAATTTGTTAGAACAACATTTTTTACGCCATCTCGATTCAAGCGTTCAATGGCTGAGTCCATGTAATTAATGTCTGTTAAGTCCTTTTTGTTGAGAACGAAAATGTGAGGTTTTATACCGCCTAGAGTGTTTTTTAACTCTATACAACGCCCTGATAAAGGAACTCTTGCATCGTGTACTTCTATTATCAGATCGACGTTTTTCAAATTTTGTTGCATCTTCTTCAGACTTTTACCCATGTGGCCTGGAAACCACAGCAAGAAATCTTTGCTCTCGGTTTTAAAAGTCTTACGAAAAGCAGATGTTGCTCTGCTTCCTATAGAAGTTGCCATTCTGGAGTCGAGCAATTCGCTGAATATCTATATAAAAAGATTAAAAGATCAGATATAGACACAAAGATTACAGGAAAATTCAACAACTTAAGTTCTTGCAAGGAGGTTTTTACTTAAATATAAAAAATATTCAAAGGCACTTGAAATTGAAGTAAAACAAGTGCTTCCTATGGTTATTAAGAATTAGTTCGACTTTTGTTTCAGAAAATTTAGGTAAAAATTAATTTAGTACATGATTTACATATATACCAATATATATACTCAAAGGTTCAAAAACATTTAAGGTTAAGTGAACACTTTCGTCTTTAGCCTGTTTACCCTTAATTATGTTAATTAATTAAAATGTTAAACATATATTAGAATTAAAATTCGGTATAAAAAACTACTTTTTATCTTAAAAAATTAACTAAACGAACCTTATTCAAACAAGTGCAAACAATGCAAACGATTCAAATCAAAACTGAAATCCACTCCATTTGACTCCAATCCACTCTGAAATCTTTAAAATATTTCAGCGTATATTTCGTTTCACCATGGACATTTTAGAAATTTTACTTATACCTACTCTTACAGGTTAGGTTGAGTGGGTTGAGTTGACAGTTGACAGCTAATTTGTTTATATCTGCTTTATTTTATTCTTATATAAATATGTATAACTTTTCTTATGAATTTTAAAATGACAGCAGTTGTCAAATCGTATCTAATTATTGAAATCACAAATAGAATAATTTACAATTTTCATTAGTGCTGTAAAATATAAGTCACAAAACAACCGAAAAAAAATTTTATTCCAACTTAAATAACAGTTCTGTAATGCAAAATGTTACATGAAATATTATTATCACTTTGGGGATGTTCTACTAGTGTTGCAGAGATTATAGAAGCTGATGTAAGTTTTAAACCTAAAAATTGCCCTAAACTTAAAAATTATATAGTTAAAAAATATGTAAAACATTTCTTGGAAAACATATGAAAAATGAGGGACAAAAAATTGGTTTCAGATTGAAGATACGAAAAAAAGTTTTCACCCGGGAGAAGGAGCAGTAATAAAAAAGATTTTGGGCATTGTCAAAGAATGCAACAAGATAAGAAAATTCATCAAACGTTATTCGCCAGTTGGTGCACCGAGACGAAATAACAATGGTACTAAAGCATAAAATAGTTTCAAAAATGTTTAGTAAAATTAATCTTAGAATCAATTCTAAATTAGCTTTTAATTAAAAATACTTGTCACTCTATAAAGAAATTATTCAATATTCTTTTATAACATAGAATCTGAAGCAGTTCATGGATTATATTTAAGAGCTCTTTGCAACGGAATGGATGAGGCTCTTGAGCCTTTTCGAGAAGAAATTACAGAAATGGAACAAATTGCACTAAACGATTCTCACACACCAGTGTCAATGATTCTTTGTCATTTGCAAAAGTATCTCTCTTTATTTTCTGTATTCAATGCAATTATTTCCGAGGTAACACATTTTTATAATTGATCTTAATTTTTTTTAAGGGAAGCAATATTAGTTTATATTTATTTTTCAATAAATTAAAATAATTAAAAATAAATTTTAGATTCAAACTAGGAAACTTTATGGATGTCAATTACTACAGTGTGTGCACCAACATTCGAATACAGGTGTTCCTGAAGTAAAAGTAGCTCTTGAAAAGTGAGTTATAAATATTTATATCCATACTTAAGAAATTTGATTGGAAATAATATGCTTCCAGATAAAAAAACTGATGTGTTTTGAATTCAATATTTCAGAATAACACGTTGCATCCACGTCGTTTTCTACAAACATCTCATTAGTTGGCTTTTATATGGACATTTAGAAGATGCTCACGAAGAGTTTTTTATTCAAAAAATGCCAGATGATGCAGAAGATTTAGGTATTTCAGTCGAAGGGATGATTTCTAGTACTTCCGAAGTAAAATGTTCTACTATGTGGAACTATGATTTGAAAGTAGACGTGCTTCCTTCTTATGTCAGGCCGTCTTTGGCTTCTAAAATTTTAACAATCGGACAAACTATTATCATGTTTGGAAATGATCCACGACAGAAAAAAGGTGCAAATATTTTTTTAGTTATTTTCCTTATTACTAGTTTCATTATGTTAACAATTTTTTAAATATTAAAAATGTAAACTCCAATAGAATTCAGCAATGATGTCAAACTGGAGAATTCAGTATGGGGTGAGAAAGAATACGAGCACTTTGAAAAGCTCCAGAGTCTGCAGATGGAAACAAAATTCAACGTCGTGGAATTTGAAAAAACTGTCGATAATTTAAAACGATGTGTTACTGAACATTTATGGCAGGTAACAGTGGAGGAAGCCCAATTGATGCAGCAGTTAAAATTAATAAAAGACTTTTATCTCATGGGGCGTGGCGATTTGTTTTTGGAATTTATCAGACTTACGACTCATATTTTAAATAAAACCCCTACAAGTCATACGTCGAGAGATATTAACTTCGCTTTTCAGACGGCTTTAAGAAAATTGCAATCCAGCGATGAAAGCGCTATGGACAGTTTTACTTTCTCAGTAACTATTCCACCGACTGAAAGTGGTGCAGTAAGTGTGGGAAACGACGGAAATGCTGTCAATAATTTTGAGAAAGAACGGGAAGATCCTATCGGTAGAAAATAATTTTTAAAACATTTATAAGGATAAAATATACCATAGTAATTTTAAATTACATATGTATTCACTAATGATAATGTCATTCTTTTCAGAAAAACGAGGGTGGGGCTTAATTGTTTTGCAGTATAAAGTTGTTTGGCCCTTGCATTTACTCTTCAGTCCAGCAACTTTAAAAGATTACAACAGTTTGTTTCGATTTCTGCTGAGGGTGAAGAAAACACAAATAAATTTATGGAATCTTTGGCGGGAGCAAGCGCGATTCAAAAATATGTAATTACAAATTTTAAAAGATCGTGCTCTTAAATTAAATGGCTTCATAAAAAATTCTATATTAATATTAGTTTAAAAAAAAACATGAATAGATATTATTTATTGTGATTTTCAGAGAAATAAGCGTGATACAATTGCGCAACAACTTGATATTTATTGTGGACAATCTTCAGTATTATCTTCAAGTAGACGTCCTTGAAAGTCAGTACACAATAATGGAAAATACCATGAAAAATACACGGAATTTCGAGGAGATTCAGCGAGCTCATTCTGTTTTTATGGCTAATGTAATGTCTCAAACTTTCCTTCTGAGTAATAATACAAAAAAGAAAAATCCCGTAAGTTCTTAGGAAACAAAAGTGAACAAATTTTATTAAATCTTATTTTCATGTTTGAAAATATCTTTAATCTCTTTTTTAGGTGAATCAACTGATACAACTTTTACTACGTCTTTGTGATGATTTCATTTTACAATCATCCCTTTGGGATATCGACAATTTGTTGGATACGGAAAAAGAAGAGCTTCAAAGACTTTATGATACACTCGAGAGTTTAATGGACTGGTTAACGAAAACCTTGAGCAGAGTTCGTTCACAACCAAGTGGAGAACATCTGGCTCAATTACTTTTAAGACTCGACTTCAACAGATGGTTTAGCAAAAAATTATAAATAACTTAATTCCCACTTGAGTTTTTAAATTATATTTTAAAAATAGAAGCCATTACCATTGTAAAAATCATACTCTTAGTAATTATAATTTGCTTGTGAACTTCTATCGATTTATATTCACTTCAGTTTCTAAAGTTTCTATTACTTTAATATCGCGTAACGGTTATAAAAAAAATCAAAACAATTTTAAATTGTCATATATCTTTTATTTCTTATTTGTCGTAATAATTAATTCACTAGAATCAAATAAAAGTATTAGCTTCGTAACACGCTGAAAACATCGAAGCTACCTAGCAATATACCCACACCTATACAAACACAAATCAATAAACAGTATAGTGTTTTTTTTTACAGTTGGCCGCTAAAAACCAAAAATAGTTTTCAAGTTGCTTTACACCAGCGGCTGAGTATATAGTAGACTGGCTAGATCCTTAATTTAGCGTTTTACATTTCTTACATAACTTTCAAATAACAGCCAATCATGAAAAGCATCAGAAATTTCAGATTCCTAAAGCCTCGTAGAAAGTGCGATCGCTCACTAGATAATTTTTTATTTGTCCGATCAGTTATCCCAAATTCTTGCAAAACTTTGAATTAAAAATTCAACGTCTTCACTTTCAGTTGCAACACACTTTTCTAAAATCATTCTCTTCAAACCCCAACGAAATATACATCATTCTATTATTTTTATGTACATGATATAACAGCTGGCTACATATTGATAATATTTCTGTTAAAAGGAATGACACATTTTTACAGTTTTTTAAAGTGAAAAAATCACAGGTACTCACAATACATAATCTTTTAACTTCAATCATTTTTTTTTTAAATTAAACTACTTATTAACAAATCATTTTTAAGTAAGAAAAGAGAATACTTTGAAAATGTTTACAGTAAAAGTATATTACAGATTATGCGATAAGGTGAAACTCAGAACGTACTGTGCAGGATTATTTCAAATTATTCTTCCTTCTATCCAGTTGAGACAAAATTTCAGCTTTGCTTTGTACAATATTTAATTATTATAGTTTCCGTGCCTGAATAATATTTAAGAAAATGAACTAAGCTACTTACTTTGCTTATATTAAACTTTCCTATCATTGTTTTCCTCAATTTCTAATTTTTCCCTGTAGGTATTCCTTATGTTATAAATAATTGTTCGCTGTTCATGAATAGATTGTAACTTTGACTACCCTACAGTTTATTATCGACTTAGAATCTTTACAGTATAATTAAAATCGCATTCGATCAACAAACTACGATTTGGGTGTTCCACATAAATTAGAGAAGACACGATTCAAAATACACACGAGAGATGCACTTTCTTAAGAAGATTCAAGTCTTCGTAAGCAAATACGAATAAAGCCTCTCTTCATAATACGTTGATAGTTACAACGAAAAATTAAAATAATCGAGTAATCAATTAATTCGTAAAATAAAAACTATAGAATTCGAACAATTCTTCGTCCATTTGAAAAACTTTCAAGCTTTCAAGCCCAATTTCGTTCTCGATACTTAAAATAAAAATCTCTTTAGCAAATTAATTAAAAATGGCTGAAAAATAATGAAGAAGGCGAAAAGTACTGAAAGATGCGCAAAGAATAATCTAGTAGGCTTAAGGGAAAGGCACGGACGGTTCCCATAGGGATCCACGTATACAGTATAAATTTTTCGACTTTTTAAACTAAAATCTACTCCTTATTATTTATTGCACCAATAAGGGTCCAGACTCCTATTTCTGGTAAAGTCGAAAACGACTTTAAGATTTTGCGCACGACACTCGTACGTTCATTGAATGCTACAACTGGAACATCTCGTCCTGTTGTTGCTGAAGTCTCTGCAGTGATGTCTTCACTCTTCGCCCTTGTGTCATCACAACGGTGGAGGGAAGACTGTGAACATCGCCTGATGAAAATGAATTTACTAACTCTGAAGTCGGCACCGACGTGTAAGAATTGGAAGTAACTGGGTGAGAGTTACGTAACCTTGCAACAGCTTTTCGTTTCTGTACGTAGGAATCATCACCTTCGTGACAAAATCTGGAAAATTCAATTTAATTGATTAGTTAATTCAAAGAGAAAAAAATAGAATGAATATAATAATTTACTGTATTTTGGAACAAATCCTTTCCTTAGCATCCTCTTTCTTTTTAATTGAAAAGCCTTTAAATGCAATGCTTATAAAAAAGTCAACTTTTTTATTTGATACTGATTATATTTTCCCACTAAATTGAAGGGCATGCTTGAATATTATATCGTTTTATTGACTTTATTTCAAGTTCTGTATAAATACTTTCACTCAACTGTTATTATTATATTACTATTGTGGTAGGAAGAAAAATTTGTTGAACTTGAAGCTTGAAAAGCCGCACACGATAATTTTTTTTCTTCTTCGTTCACTTGAAAAATGAATTCCTTGTATCTGGCTTGTTTTCACTCAAATGCTTCTTCTACTGAGAGCCAAATATCAGATTGAGCATTTCTATTTTCTTCGAATAAATTAAATATACTTCATTACTATCATTCATAAAGTACAAAATCTTGAAGAAATATCATTACAAGTTTCCATGCACTTTATAATAAAATTCCCGGGCCCGATACAATAATATTTACACAATAAAATAAAAAATGGTTAACTTACTCACTGTTTCCTTGAGCGCGCCTGACTTCTTTCTTTACACTAGCTATGGACGAATCCATTCTTGCTAAGAAATCATCTGCTGAACTTTCTTGATCTAAGGACGAAGACATCGAAGACGACCTAGAAGTCTGTAAAAATAAATATACTTCATTAAAGATGTCGACCTTTTAAATTTAGTATAATATTTTGTGAACTTACACTTGCAATAGTGTGATTAGACTCGGACTCAATCGAAGCATCATTGCTTTGCATAGATAAAGGATTATCCACAGGCATAGGAATCAATAAATATTCTCGCAAGAATAAGCTATCCGATGCCCACAGTCTATTTGCTCTTCTAATCTGTTCCGTCTGTGAAAAGAAAGATTTAAAGATATAAAGATATAATTTAATTATAATTAAGAATTGTATATATTACTAAAAATGTTCTAACGAATAACGAAATCTAAACTTAATAAAGAAAATCCTCATTTCTTGGAAATTACATGATTAAAAATAACAATCTTTAGATTAGATGTAATCATCAGGTTCTTTATCAAAATCGTACGTCATGGACATTTGAGAAACAAAGAATTTAGACAACCAAACACACTTATGGATGATTCAGATAGTTTTATAGCAAATAAGATAGTCTGCCAGCCAATAATGATAGAATCGAAAAATGATACTGGATATAAAATGCAGTTGTGTAAGACAATGTCAGAAAAAATCTACTGCCATTTTAGAGCTTTATGAATATTCTAGAGCATAAGTAACTGAGAGGTTTATTAACTACTTATTACTCAAATCCAAAGGCGATTATTTTTATCGTTCTACATATTTAACAAGTTTATTTTTACAGTTTTGAAATAATTTACAGTTAGAATGAAGAAAACAATGTATGATTCACGGGAAATTTTGAATCCCGGATTATTTGAGAAACTCTGAATAGTTCGCATAAAATAAAAGAGTCACAACTCAGAACCCTTCGTTCCTGATTTACGTATAATCTTAAAGAGTATAGTCAGGTATAGTT
>JAUEJJ010000047.1:1994751-2009169 GCA_032164275.1 Synergus coniferae
AATATTTTTCGACTTTGACTCAATCAACTTTTTAGAATAGATTTCGTAGAGTGTATCATGCAATATAATAAAAGTGTTGTATATATAATATTTACGTGTTTTAAAATTTTCAAAATTGAGAAAAATTATGAAAAGTTATGCGCAATACGTGTTAAATAGAATATAACTTTTCATCGTGTATATTGTGTTTATGGTGTGAATATAAAAGAATAGAAAATTTGTCTTTGTGAAACTTACCTTTCCTCTAGTGGCATACAATCTGCTATTTAGTTGTTGAAATTGATCAGTGGCAGCTATGCTAATAAGTATTAGAAATAAGTCAATGAAATTCCAGCAAAAAGTACTCAGAATATTCACGAACTGAACCAGGATTCCTTGCCAAATCGAAAACGTGGTTACGTTCACAATCTGAAAAATTATTTTAAAATCTTTAAATTTTTAAATTATTTTTAATGTCTATATGAACATCTATTACCTTAATTTCACGTATAATTTAAAAGGCTTTCTAATTATAAATTTAGGAAATGTTTCAAATCTTATATCAAAATAAGGATTTTTTATTAAATAATTAATTCTTACCTGTGGATAATGATAGGTGAAATATGCTACCAAAATATCAGTATCATTTCTCGAAGATGTGCATTCCACTGCACTCACATATCCTGAGAGAATAGATAAGGTGTGTTCCACTATAAAATTAAATTCACAATTAAAATTCACATTTACAATTAGATTTAATAAAAAGATATTTAAATAAAGTGAAATATTATTTCAAATTTGTTAATTTTAAAATTAAATTTGATATTTCCACATTTATTGTTGATAGAAAATCCCATAAAAAATATTTCAAACTTTCCATGAATTAGATTATAATCTAAAGTATCATTGATTAATTTACATACATACTGCACAGCCATAAAGAAGAGGAAATATGTCAAATTATATTTGCCTCCTATAAACTTTAGTTATTATCTAAAACGTAAATCATCAAGTTTACGATCATAAATTATTTTATATTTTAAAGTTAAAAGAGTACTAAATAATTAATTTTATCTTAGTTTCTGCATATATCGTTATAGAGATAATTTTTTGAATAAAATTAAACATACATGCTGCTAATATCATAACGATGGATGTTATGATTTTGAATTTCATAGCGAGGCTAAATTTTGAAATTCGTCGATTCTGTCTCGGTGCCAACTCACGTTCCATATTTTGCCAAGTGACAGCAAAATCGGGCCATTTTCGAGCCAATTTTACAAAAAGTAAAGTGGTTACTCCTGTTGTTCCAAAAAATACAACATTCGCTGGAAAATCGATTATTTTTTTTTTAGTTTGTGAATAAAGAAAGTTTTATTTTAAAGAAAACAGTAATTTACTTGTTTTTTTGGAAGTTATCGAACTTGTTGCAACTCCATAAATACTAAATCCGGTGAGAATTGCTGTTCCAATTGTTGCGATGAAACAATACAGAATTTTCAAACTCTTCCAAGTAAATCTGTAACATTACATTTCAATTAGAAAAATGTAGACTCAGTAAAAATAAATAAATTAGATAAAACTAAATAATTTAAATAAATAAATTATTAATTGATTTAAAATAAATTTACCTTATTTCTGTTGCTTCAACCGTATTGGTACCATCAACAGGAAGTAATGCAAAGCATTGTGCCAAAACAATTATTGGCCTCATTGCCACGATAAAACTATCAGAATCAGGAAGAACTTTTCGTTGATGATTATTCACAATTGAGGATGCTGTTTAAATTATAATAAAGAATTATTAGTTTCTTTACTCTTGTCACTAAAAGTTACAACTTTTATTATGTAATTTCAATTAATTTTATATTTCAAGCATAAAACGTTATTTTTATATTTAACTTACGTTCAACAGACAAATTATCCATTCTTTCAGTCTCTTTCAAAAATGTTTCGTACGATGAAGATTCACTCCTAATTAACTTCGAAGGGGTAATATGTGAAAGACTTGATAATTCTCGTTGAAATCTAAAAAGAAAATACTGAATTTAAAAAAAATAGTATGTAATCAAGTTTAGGAATTTTTTCTTGGATTCAAATATGAAAATTCATATATGAAAGAACTGGCTACACCTTCTTTTCTTCGAAGTATGACGACTAACTGCAAGTTAGTATGCAAGAGGATTGTCAGATAAGCGAAAGATAAACTCGTTATTTTCCCTAGTAAGCAGGTGGAAGGTGCTTATAACAAACAGTGAAAATTCAATAAATGTCGGCTTCCTTCAGTAGAAAAGACCTCACTATATTTGTCTATAATCTATACGTATATTTTTTTAGTCACAGGTGCATCCCCCGTGGCCTTTCACACCTTATTCAACACGATCATTCATCGGGATTGAAAGTGCTAGGCAAACACTTTTATCCACTTAGTTCGATATTATCATTGGCAAAGGAGCTTTAAGAGATTGAATCGAGAAAAAGCTTTCAGCACTGCTTTCTCACTAATTGAATATTTATCTTACATATGACGAAAAGAAATTTTTTAATAGAAAAAAGAGAAAATCTACAGTTTGTAATTTTTTTTGAAAATAGGTAAATTTGAAGAAAGCAAAATATTTAATATTATCTAGGAACTTCTGTAATTTAAATAATTTATTATTTCTTGTACAAGTCAAAAATACTTACAGATCATCGCAACCACTATAAGACGAAACAACTTTTGCAAACTTCTTCCCAGGCAGTCCATTACTCGTTGAATTTTTTCTCATGCTGGCTCGAAATTATTTGACTTCATTTTAATCAACCCTCCATCTCATTATACCACCTTTTTTTACACTCTGTTCAATAAAAAAATCACTTAACTTTCTATGCAAAAATTGTATAAATTTGAATATTAATTTTATTCTGATATTTTAATTAAAATTACCCACTCAAATTAATACACTGAATAATTTTTTTGGGGATTTACAAAATTAACTGTACTTATTTATTGAATGTTTAGGGGTAAATGTTACCCTCGATTGACCAAGAATAGGGATTACACGAAGCGACAATACCGCACTTCTGAATGACAGTAAACTGATATCATAAAAATATCAATAGAACAAGTAACCCTACATATGTGAAGTGTTGTTATTATCTTCTCATCAATCCCACACCTTCATGTAGAACATGCTCTGTTATTTTAATATTAGTCAAGTTTCAATTGGTCAACAAAATTAATCAAAATTTAAGCTGTTTGCAATTGAACCGCCGCATCACAGAAGGGAATATAAAATTTCTTTATCGAAGTGTAATCACATCTCATCCCTTTTCAAATTTTTTTTGAACTTTCATTTTTGTAAATTTATTTCAAGTAATTCATTTTCTTGCATATTATTAAAAAATATTTTTTGTCCCCTTCTACGATGCAGTGGTTCAATTCTAAATTCTTCTATTCTGAATTGAGGCAAACCAATTTCAATAAAAAAATATTTTATGGAGTTAATTGTCAAATAACTTTTCATTAAATTTATATATTCACTTTAGTTTATGACTAATTTAGGACATTTTAATTAAAAGTCTTTTTAAACTTCTTAAAATTTGTTGAAAGAAATGAATTAAAACAATAAGAAATCCAATTTTAAAAAATAACTGGCAGAAATATAATACACAGTGATTTTCTATTAGAATGTTAAACTTAGTTAACTACCTGTTACACTCGCGAGGAAACTCTAGAAACTGCTCATCGCGAAGAATAAAACGCTTCTCTTTGAAAAGTTGTCGCAATTCGATAAGGCAGTTGTTGCGCTGACATTCGTGCCACCCCCTTGTTCGATTCGAAAAACAAGAGGGTAGTATATATATACCACTGGAATATCATTGTTGCCTATCAATATAAACAATGTATGTCTCTTAGATAAACACAGAAAATAAACTCTATTTTTCAAACCTTTTAACGAAACCTGGTCGTCTCACGCTCTGCTTTTTCCATATCAACCAGAAAGAAATAATAGAAAATCCTGAAAAAAAATGAGAGCAAAATTAGAAACAATAAAGTATGTACAAAACTTTAATTATTGCAAAGAAGAAAAAAAAATAAGCAAAGATAAAATTCATGAACATTCTTTATGGAAGATATAAAGTATAAAATAATAGTAAATTGCTCACTTGAAACAGTAAAAATCCACTTTTAATCTTTACTGCAATATCACAGCAACTGATAAAATCCTGTTTACAATACGACTCCAGCGAATATTGAGCGCAGTTAATATTATCGTACAAAAAGTTTCAAACAGATAAATTTGTTACTATGTGTACTACTAACTTTTTTTAGTTTTAAAAACGGACTTTAATTAATAACAGATTGTTGCAACGTTAGTTTTCAAACGAATACAGCAAAGCCTCTCAATTTTTAATAACGAAAAAAATGTTTGATTCGATTTTAGAAACCTTGATTTTCTACAAGCCTTTAATTTTTGGATTCAATTTTTAAAGTCATAATTGTTCAGATCTTTACAATTATTTTACTTTGAATGAATCGAACTTACTAACTTAACGACCTAATTTAACTTAACTTGTAATAGGAAAATTAACTGCTCGATAAACATTTATTCTGTCAATCGTATTTATTTTGTAATGTCCAGCATTAACTTGAAGAACAAATAAATAAAACGACTAGCTTCGAATAGTCGAGTTAAAAAATTCGAACCAAAAAATTAAATAATAATACAAACATTTTTTTAAATCGTCATGGACTTAGCTCAAATTGGTTTCGCAATCTTTCGGTTTTTAATTTGACAATAAATTACCGTAATTTTAATTTTGAAACTCACTAAAACATAATTACGTAAGCAGATTTTTAATTGGCACACCTGTGATCTACCTCTTTGAATCTTAAGCACAAGGTATTTCAAGTAAATCAAAATAAAACTAAACTAATGGTGACTGCCCACTTCACAGTTTTCAGTTTTCACCGAAAATGAGATCGCATTTTCGAACATTCGATGTAAAATCTTGCAACTACATTTTTCGTCGGATACATGTTTGAGTCTGAAGCTTTTTTTCCAATTCCATCATACATTTTTAATTGACACATCTATAAAATTATTTTAAACTTCTTTTTCCAATTAATGACTTCTGATTTTCATTTTTAAGTTCCGAAATACATGTTCGTTAATATTATATTTACAGATTACATTACAGCTCTTGCTCGGAGTATACGTTAATTTAGCTTAATTTATTAGTTAGTAATTAATACACTATCCATAAATTAGAAGTCGCTTATTTTCAAGAGGATGATTTCATCAAAAACATAATTTCTCATCTAAATATGTAATATATTTTTCTAAATTCCAAAAATATAGTAGGGTAGTTGATAAAGTACCAAAAATCAATTTTTCTATTATGTAAATTGGCAAATCCATCCTCTTAATCACGGATTACGCACACAAAGTAATGTCGAAATTTATTAAATACACACATATTTACACAATCACACAGTTTCATTTCGCAGTTTTTTAGTTTCTGCATAGAATGGAATAGACAATGTGAGAAATGAGATATCACAAAATACAAAGTCTCCATTTCATCTGCACTTCTATAAGTACTTCAAATTAAAGAAATACAACGGATTCTTTTTTAAGTCTAATTTTCAAAACAATTTTTCTCAATCTGTAGGTATTTTCGTTCTTCGCTGAATAAATTACTCTGTAATATTTCTTTTTCAGGAACAGGATGCTGAAATTAGGATTATTAATTCATGAAACGTTCGCTGTATCTCTTTAACTGCTGTGACGTAAATATCCATATATGTACAGTATCACATACGCATACAGTAGAAATAGTCTGCTGTCTACTTTGAAAACTGCATTCACAAAGGGTGGTGTTCGTGAGTCACACGATATTCATAATCACTTTTTCCTTTGAATTAAAAATGTTTCAGCACAAAATTTTTTCTGCAACGAAGTATATGGATGGAGATTTTAATTTTATTTTAATATATTTTTTTATAGACAACAATATTCTGTTTGCAGAAAAATAATTTTTAAAAATTGTGTATTAAGAATTGAAATTGACTACAAATTTATCTTTATAATTGTCAGAATTATAAAATTGACATTGACGTCATTTCCGTTTTCTGTGAATCTAAAGTCTGGATCCGACAGGGTGTTGACATCACATGAAAGTTTAAAAAGACATGTTAAAGACGATGTTCTACATTGTTTAAAATCAGCTGAATAAGACTGTATTTAACTTATTGTATGAGTCACTCACACAACCCGATGTACTTAAATAATAGAAATACTCGTGGAGGCCGTCATAATAAAACTCGGGTATAGAATCGATCGATTAACTCGCTAATTTTCTTTTTCCTTTTCTTAAAAAAAACTAAAGCCATTTTCAATCTGTACAATTTTCCTATCTGTAGAAAATCCAATCTATTTCAAATACTGTTAAAATATCCTATATTTAATTTAGGAAAAATAAAGATGAACATTAAAAAGCCTAGATTATTTTCGAGAGAGCCTTTCGAATAAAATGAATACTGAGGATGAAAATATAAAATCATGGTATCGATGCTTTTCATTCCTGAATTTCAAATTGCACCATTTCAAATCGAGTCTTTCGACATCGGAATATTTAAAAGTGAAGCATTGAAATTCGAACATTTTTAACTTAAATTGCACCTCAATTTTACATGCATAAAATAAATAAAAAATTCCGTTTACTGACAAATTCGATTGATATCCTGCATATAAAATCGATAATCAAATGGAGCAATTTTTCAAAATGCGAAAGCTTAAACTTTATAACCGATGGCTTATAAATAACGCGAATGAAGTTTACAAGAACAGGAACACATAATAGAATTAACTGAATACTGATCAAGCTCCATAGCTTTCGAATAGATGCTGAGTTTATGAGAGAATTTGAGAGACAGATCACAAACAAAATTAATAAGAGGGACGTTGATATGAAATGATCTCATGATTAATCGAATCCATATCTCCTCCACAGATTCTGTTTTCACACAAAAGAGACAAAAAGTCATGAAATATCTTCCGATCCCTATCAAGGTCATTACCAAAAAGTCGAGAACGTTAAACTATAATATTTTCAATAGAAAAAAATCTTTCCAACTCGGCTAAAGTATTTTTCTCTCAATTTTATTACTAAAAAATAATTTTTATACTTTGAAATCACAATTCTTAACTTTTTTGCAATGACCCATTTCTTCTTTTTCGGATTCCTATTTTATGTATATTTAGTCCATTCACCACGCGATTTATCGGATTATATACAAAAAAAAATATTTTGTAGAAGAGTTAGTCGTTCAAAATGTGATGAAAACTAATAATTATCAATCCTTATCGAATCCTGCAAGAGGAAAAGTTTCGAAGTATGTACAAGAACTTAGTTTTTTAAAGTGTTTTTCGTACGTATGCCGCTTAACGTCGAACATGTATAAACGCCCGAGAGAAAAAGATTTCATCAATCGATTTTGTAATTTCTCAATCGAAAATTACTTTTCGATTAAACCACTTCTCCCAGTTTTCAAAAACTATCAATAATTCGGTTTGAAACTTTTTAGAGAGACAGTAAGTTAGACTGGTAGTCGAATCGAAGAAACGGATTCAGATGAAAGATTCCAAGGACTTCTATAATCCAAGTCGAATCTGCAATTCAGAAAAGCTTTAAGTACTTTAGATTCGAAATGTCTGTTTCCTCTTTCTTGTTTTTGACAAAAAATATAAAGTTTGTTTCGAGATGTACTTAACTTAAAGCCTTTCAAAAATTGAAAATAAAATTCGTCTGAAATTGAACAATTAAAAAAATTGCCGAGTTATGCACGTCTAAAGTTTTTTTTTATCAACTTACCACAGGTGGTAAGTTCATCGAAAAATCCACCATCGATTTGAAAATTTGGTCAAAAAAGTATTTACAGGAGGAGTCGCATTTGCGATACACTTGTTGAATCGACAAATGTCTGATCAAAATATCAGCCTTTCTTCTTTTTTTTCTCCTTCAAATTTTTCCATTTCACACTGGTGGAATAGAGTTTTAGAATAAGGTTTGGAATTGAATACAAATCCTTTAACCTATTTACTATAAACTCTCTGTTCATCGTGGAAAAGTAATTTCCTCTCTGAGAAAATGTATGTTGTTTATAGAAGTTTACCATGATGATCAATACAATGAGAGACTCAGAGGTCTCTTGAAAAATTTTTGTTGGAAGCTGCAAATCCGTCAAGCCTTGGGTTGTTGGGAAGAATGTGCTTCATTTTTACCAATTCCGCTGGTGCTGGGCTGATCTGAAATTTCAAATTTATACTTTAATTCTTCTCAATAAATCAAATTAACATTTTGCACTTAATTTTTTTTTATTAATATAGCAATAGCCTTCGATGCTTATAAACAATTCAAGTTAAGAAGATTCAAACATTCAATTACAATCAAGAAAAGATCCTTTGTGTGGCAAAAGTTCCTCACCCCAAGAACACTTAATTTGCATAATACAATGTATATAGATATTGACCTCCAGACGTTATAAAATCCATACGAACCTTTACATTTTATCATAAAAGATTATCTAGTTTTATAAGTGACATGAAATTTTTAAATTAAAAAAATTTAAAGAAAATAAAAGGGAAAAATAAAATGTGAACAAAATTTTTTAAAAAAGTAAAAAAAAAAAGAGTAATTTATCAAGTTATTAAATTATATTTGTACCATGATTTGCGTCAGTTGTAAGAGCTTCCAATCGAGCTGGTAAATCAGCTGTCCCGGTTTCAGCATGCTGCCCAAGAATATCTGGCATCGCATTTCTTCTTCCAGTTCTTCCAGTCGAAAGAAATTCTTTCGATCCTTCTCCATTAGGAAAGCTTCCTGGAGTCACTGCTCCACTTCCGCTGGGCCCAGCTTCGCTATCCGAATTTGCTTCCGCTTGTTTTTGTGACAGCATTCTCAGGACTAAAAAAGTATACAAATCTAAAGAAATAAATCTTTCATTTTTAAAAATCAAAGTCTTATCCCAATCTCTTTCATTCAAATCGTCCTTAGCACATTTTTTTAATTCAAATTAACATAGTTATTCTTACCAAACACAATTGAACAGACTACAATAAAATAAAATTAAGTTTCCATTTATTTCCTTTTAGAAAACACAACTGCCTTATAAGGAAGAAATTAACACTTAACACCCTTGTGTAGAAAGAAAATAAGACGAAAAGTCCCGATTTAATCGGCTCAAGGGCTTCCTTCCCTAAAAGCCGGATATCAAGTTTGATTCTCATAATCTGCTCGTAATTCGAACTTAAATACAAACAAAATAACTAAATGTTAATATAAAAATAAAAATTTTGGGATAACAATTGACAGTTGCATTAAAGACTCTTTAAAATGTATGAGGATGGATAATCCAAGGACAATTTACGTTAGTACAATCAAAAGCTTCACAGTTGTTCTACATTAGAAAAGCGATCGATACCTTGTTAACCACGAATTTTAGCCACTATTCTAGAAACTATTCAAGAATTCAAGGTCAGTCTCGTGGTTAGACGGTCTTCTCAGATAAATGAAAGGCTTAAATTATAAGTCGGTTAATTTTTCGGTTAAGGAAATTATTGTTAAATCATCGCCCCAGGTTTACGCAGCATGCTCTTGTAAATCGAGTTTATCAAGTTTGCTGTAAAATTTCTATAAGTAGAATTGCTTGACAATTTTAAAAATATTCTTTGGATGGATATTTTTACAAAATAATTCATAAAAATAGGCAGTTCCTAAAATTAAATTTATAAAATTAGCAGTTTAAATCCACTTTATAGAATTAGACCTTTTTTTGTAAAGCACTCAGAGGGAGAAGCTGACAAGTTCGTTTTGATCGTGTCCTACATTCAGTAATCAGATTTTAATCTCTCTACTCTGAAGTAAAAAAGCAATTCGACAGATTGAACAAGATTTCAACTGGGGATGCAGGTCATATTTTTTTCAGCTCGACCCTAACTCCTTTGGACTTATAAGAAACTCTTCCAACTTTTCTTCCTTTGAGAATTTACTCCCTTTTTTTACCAATTTCTACCCACATTTTTTCTTTACTCAAGCCTCTCAAGTTAATAAAGTCAGCCCGAAGAAAATAAACAATTCAGTAAGGATAATTCTCACTAGTAAAAATAAATATATAAAATACTTATAATTATACCTACATTAATGGTAATATTAATTAATTTTTCATAAACAATTCTTTTATTACAGCAAACTCGATAGAAACCAATGGATAAGAAATTAGATGTTTCGATCCATCAGAAAACAAGATTCTGCAATGAAGGTAAGAGACACTTCATCAATCATTTCGAATACAATGTGTTACATTCTCATGCATCATAAAAGTAAGACTGAAATAAAAAAAAAAGTATCATTTGTGAGTGAAAAATGGATGTTTTGAAGGTAATGTTTAGCTGGGGGGTATAAACTTTCTTATTAACGCTCTACGTGTTACTCACAATCTAGTAAAAAATCTCACTAACAATTATTACTATACGTTTTATTTAAAACTATGCTGCAAAAAGTATTCACTCAACCTAATTGATTATGTATATACAGGCAGAAATACAATTAAGGAGACTTATTCTAAAAGGTCGACTTATTTTTAAAATTTATCATTTTAATTCAGAATTAATGTTAATTTTAAATCATTGTATTTTTAATTAATCTTACTGAATTTAACATGAATAAAAATTGGTTCATGCGCTCCAATCAATCAAATGATCGAACTTTAGGCGACAAATTCAAAAATAAATATTCTGTCCATTTCTAAGCGATATTAGCAAAGTTTATTTTCTAAATTGCAACACGTAGCGCGTTTTTGGTGTTATTTTAGTGATAAAGAGCTAAATTAAAAGCGGAAAAATGTTACGAGTTGTGCATAGGGTGGCAAGATCGTAAATCTGGCAAGATCGTAAATCTGGCAAGAGCACGATGAGTAAAAGATACCTTGGGCGCGGAAAAGGCGCTTTCTTCGCCCGCACATCCTCGATCTGCCGAAAACGGAAATGGCGACCGCCTGGACCACCGAAGGACCCCCGCCATCGCGCAAAGATTTTGGCTGCTTCACCTGCTCGGGTGTATCAATTTTTTATTTTTTTTTTTTTTCTAGAACTCTAATTTCGATCAGCTTTTCTATTAAAATTAGATTTTTATACACGGAGAGATCTTTTGTCATGTTTTGTTGTGATTGGCACAAAATTTCCCTACAGCTTGTTCCTATCATGACGTTATAAGAATTAGTATTCTTTAAAAGATTTAAAAAGGATGCAAAAAAATGGGAGGGACATTTCAAAGATATTTATTTCAAGGATATTTCTATAACTCCCGCTACATGACCTCGTTATGGCGTTTCCGTCAGTTGAAATAATAAAATGAGGTGTAATTTACAAATTTCTGTATCAACAAAAATAAACAAAAACAGTCTCTTGGTGTATAAAAATTTTAATTATCTATAAATATTATCTAAGATAACTTAAAAAAAGCTCTATAGAGTGATTTAAAAAAAAATATGATCACTGAAATTATGTTAGAGCTTCTTTTTTATATACGAATAAAATAAAGTTGTTTGCAGTACTAATCTGAGAGCCAGTCAACATTTATAATCATAAAACTTTATATCATGTAATATTTCTTCAATTTGGAGAAGAGCTGAAAGTAGAGAAGATAAGTTTTAAAACTTTACGGCTCCCAGGGAACGGGTCACTAACTTTGAGTTCAATAAGAGAGAAATATATCGAGGTTTCATCGATTTCTTAATTCCTTCAAGCCAATTTAGAAAACCCTTAAAGCGAGGTCTCAACACAGCACGTAGTGAGATCCATAAGGGATGAATTGTATTTTACTTCAGGTCAGCTATTCTTAGGAGGTCAGGTAGTCATTCTCTTGAACCACTTTGTTTTTATTTTTAGCCCTGGGCACGAACATATATGACAAATAAAATTCTTATCTGAACTACAAACAGTGAAATGTGACCCTAATTTCACCCCAAACTTGAATGTTCAAAGTTATTATAATAAATATGTAATAAGTAAGAAATAAACTAAGTATTCATTAATAATAAATTTCTAAAATTGTACGTCGTCTGACCAGAAAGAAGTAATTCTACTGCGCAAAACCGTTTGTACTACTGATTGTCGGAACAGAATATAAGAAATACGAATAATGCTCTACTAGATAAATCAGAATAAAATAAAATCAAAGCTTAATATATTTTATTTCAGGATCCCAGAATTAATCAAATATATACAAAGCTATTTTGAAAATTTTTAATTGTATTATGTGCATTTGGAAAATTTAAATTATTTTTTTAATTGTTTTATAATCTACCATTGTTCTATATTTACTTAATCAAAAATTGCTGACCATCGTACGATAGTAAAAAATTACACAATGGGCTGACGTATCTAACGATTGTTCCTCATGCAATTATCCTAATTGGTACCATAATTGTTTTACAATGTCAACATCTGTTGTTAGCTGCAATGTAAAATGACGAAATGTGATATAATTCTACAGTAAGGAAGTGTTAATTGACTTTTTTCTTTTTGGTAAAGACCAGACAATCGTTTTATATAAGAAAATGATGTCAAAGCTCAATAATGAAACAAAAACAAGAAAAAGTGCATTATAAAATGAGAAAGGTACTGGCATTATTGATAAATATCAAAACTCAAAAATTAGTAACAATTCTCTTGAGTTTAAGAAAACCTTTTGAAAGATGGAAAAACATGCAAAAAATTTAACAAGCTTATACTAATAAATATTCCTCAAATCTGAAAAACAATACGGTATATCGAATATAGTTAAGTTATAAAATATTAAGCCCTTCTTTTCACCACAGATCCTAGATTGGAACAGAACCAGTAAGAACATCAACAAAGCAATTGCTTTTGGGCGTTGGATAAACTCTAAATGCCCCTAAATTGAGAAACAGTAGAAAACACTTATCCCAAAAAGTTTTTGAATTACGTTTTTTCGCTCTATATTGATTCTTTTTTGAAATATAAATCAGAATACAGAGCAAAGTAACATAATAATTCGAATATTTTTTTAGTAAAGTGTTACCTATGGTTCCCCTCATTTAAATATGAAACTATCACAAATACTAAGAACGTAATAAATCGAGACGAAATAAAACCAGAGTTTAGTGTGCATTATAGAAACTATTCATTTTGCATTAAGAAAATTACGATTTGGTCAACACATTTTTTTTTAATTCTTCATCCATTGAATAATAATCAAACTCATAAGATAATAAACTTCTTTCTGGTCAGATATCGTTATATGTATGGCATGCACCTCAGGTAATAAATAGTGAAAGTTCTTATGACATAAGTAATATGATGTAACAATTCAATTGCCAATTGGTAATAAGTCCAAAATCAAGTTCAGTCATAATTAATCTTCATCTGTTCTATGATAATTGCTCATCCACTGAAAATTCGCCCTTTGCATAAACTATGCCATTTCACTAATTTTTAATAATTGGTAAAGGCATCACTTGTCGAGAACGTGCTACGAGAAGTTTCACCACACCTAATACGTATTCTATACATATATGTTCATACCCTACACATTGAACACACGTTTGCACACACACCCACACATATACAAGGAGAATCTTTATGTAAATTCTCTACAGTCTTAAAATTTCTACACAACTCCAGAACGTAGAGGTGTGTGTGATGACGTATGCAATGACGTAGGCACACGACGCACTGATTAGACTCACCATTGTAGTGATTGCTCCACTGTAGTTAGGGAAGGGGTACTAGACAGCCGTTATTCACGGGTGTGTGGTCGTCGTCTCGCGATATAGAACACTCGGTACGATAGAGCCGGTCAACGTGCGTCGCGGTGTGTAAGAAGGCCGCGAATCACACTCAAATCGATATCTCGCGCACTTTTGCTGGCACTTTGCCGATCGCGCACAGAAAACTCATGACTGACTGGACATTGACGACAAAGAAAAAGACACGCTCGAGAGACCCGGGACGAGTGTCAGTGCGGGAATGCGATTCCCACACACAGTGATTATGACGTAGACACGACGCATGACCACGGGAGCAGTGTCATCGACATTTTTTAATTTTCGTTAATTGAGAGTATACCCGGTTGAGAAAGATGAAAAAAGTGCAGCGTCGCAAAGGACACTGTGCGGATTTCGCCGCCAGCGACGCTTTCGCGCAGTGTCGTCGAGCGAGCCACGATTTTGGTTGAATCGAGAGCCGAGAGGGCCGACGACGCGCGCGGTATGTTTGCGTCTCTTGTTCGGCCGAAAATTGTCGAGTGAAGACGAAAGAGACCGAATGAGACCCCAGACTCCTCCAGGTAGTCAAGTTATTGCAAGGCGCGCGAAACAAAGTGTGATGTTGGAGGGGATAGAAGGGAATTTGGACAGGGTGGAAGTGGAAC
>JAUEJJ010000047.1:2021803-2033532 GCA_032164275.1 Synergus coniferae
TTATTTACAACTCTGTTATAACAATATTTATAGATATAAGTAATTAATATTTTTAATTATGCAACGATGTTTATAAAATAATTAAATTGAATGTTTCATACATTGCCATTGAAATATCACAGCGTAACGCGTAACCTCATCTCTGGCGTAACTTCAAAATTTTCAAAATCTTCAAAATCTTCAAATCTTCAAAATGGCTAGCATTAAACATTTGAAATACACTTGACGTCACATATGACGTCATGCTGAATCCTGATTGGCCACTCTCATCCCCACATTTGGGTGGCACGCAGTGCTCCCCTTCCATTGACCCGCTTCACCCCCAACCCATGGGATATGACCACTTTCCCTTGAAACAATGTATGTTTTACTTAAAATTACCAATTCGCCACGTTTTTTTTTTGAGGTTAGAGACGAAGTGTGACATAAAACTACAGATACGCTGGATCAAAAAAGCGTATGCTAAATCAAGTTTCGCACACCTAGTGTCAAAAAATGCGGTTCGATATACGATGCGAGAATGTGATTTTACGAGGAGACCTTACGACGTTCTGTTTTTTCTTTTTATCGATACTCTCCTCAATGATAGATGCCTATTTGAGGTTTTCCAAGAAAAATCAAGAAGACCCAATTCTCAGCCGTTTTCGAGAAAAATGCGTTTAAAGATTTGCGTGCGCATGGTCATGGCCCTAGCGTAAAGATGCCGCCAACGGATCGGTCGCTCAGCTGGTAGAGCGCTTGGCTGGTAGTCGCAAGGTTGCACGCTGGCAGTGAGAACCGAGCGTGCAACCTTGCATTTTTCTCGAAAACAGCTGAGAATTGGGTCTTCTTCATTTTTCTCAGAAAACCTATAATAGGTATCTATCATTGAGGAGAGTATCGATAAAAACAAAAAATAGAACGTTATAAGGTCCCCTTGTCAGTTATTTAACCGCTTGCACTTCTTGGACAAAGTCTCAGCCAATCTTTTTCGCGGAAAAACCAGTGATAACTACGAGGAATGTATTTTTAATTTCTTTTTGATTTACACATTTTATGAATAAGTGGATTTAAAAATGTTTCATTTCTAAATTTTTAATTGATCAGCTATAAAATAAAATATTTTTTCATGAAGCATTTAAATATTTATATTATTGTATTAGCTATTTGTATGTCAAAAATTGATTAACATTTTTTTAAATTCTGTTTCAAAAAATGTTTGTAATTGAGAAAATTTAAATTTTGAAAATTATTGTTTACGAGTCTACGAGAGAATTTTTTTTATATTAAAGATCCATCTTATTTTTTAAAATTATATACAGTTTCTCTCTTTCAGACTTTCGAAAGTGGGCGCGTTCAGGACACCGTATCACAGTAGTCGGAATTTCAAAAAAGCTGGACAAAAGTATAAAGTGTTCATGAAATGGGCCAAATCTTCTTTCTCGGAGATTTTTGGGGTCGTTGATTACGAATCCGATGTTAAAAATAAAAAAAATAAAATAATTTTTTTGTTGTAAATAATATAGTATGAAAGTATGTAAAAAAGCAGTTTCCAAAACCTTCATAGAAAATTTAAATTGAGTAATTAGAAACTAAGTTATAGGTTTCTGAATCTACACGTAAGCGTTGGGGTGGAAAATTCAACCCCTACCACGTACGGAGAGGTGGTAATCCTGGCGAACATATTCCCAGAATTTGAAGACAATTAAAGAACATAACTTTTTAAGTTGGGACAGTTCAGGAATAATGCCCCATATTTACCTGCTGGTATTTTTTATAACTTCAAGAAGATTTAGTACCTTTTATTAAAAAATAAGAAAGCAAAAAAACATTAATTAATTATTAAAATATTAATTATTTTTAATCTAATTGTTTATTTAAATAATTAAATTGATCATTACTAATTTGTCATTGAACATTTACTTGGTTAGTTAACAATTTTGTACTTAAAATTCACTTTTTTTGTATGTTTAAATTTAATAAAAATCGATGCGTTTCTTTTAAATATTCTCGCTCTTTTAAAACTCCAATAAGGATAACCAATTATACGTTTTCGGTAATTTTAGTGGGCAAAGATATCATCGCAGCTTTAATTTTCAAACGATGCAAAAAAATATAGAACGGTCGGTAATTCGTGACGTCATGATATGTGCTACATACTAGTATAACTTTAAAAAATATTATAGAAAATATGAAATTCATCTCCCTCAGCTTTTTTTATTTTGCACAAAACTGCTCCATTGTTATCAACAAAAGAAGTTATAAAATGTTATTTTCATGTGATTTTTAAAATTTTAAAACATATGTTAATATTCATCTTTAAAGGCGCATTTTCGAAACAGTTATACATCATTAGATTACGCACATGTTGAATGCTATTCGATGACGCAAAGTGTATTTCATTTTGTCAAAATGCCAAGTTTTTAGACATTAAAAGCTTGTTGAATTCACCTTGGCATTGAGTCAGTAACAAGATCATAATCTTATTTGAAATAATATTTTTAAAAAGTAGTAAAAAGGCACTGATATGAGATTAAATTTACGGAAATATTAAACCTATACATTCTTATTCTTCGGCTTCACTAAAATAGGCATATTGATGAAAGAAATTCCAAATAAGTTTTAATTTTAGATTTTTAAAAACCAAAAGTTCAATAAATTGAAATCGTTCGTAGTAATAATTTAATATTTGGACAAAAGAAATCATTATGTTTGTTATACCCGCATAAAATTTGGATATTTAGTACAATTTTATTACTATTTTTTTCAAAAATATAGAGGCGGATCGCGATATGGATCATATCTTTTTGGTTAGGGTAATATCGATACGAGTCCCATCAAGTCAAATCAAACATTTACACTGATGAGAAAGATTTATTCTTCGTTTTGTAGAATAATTCCTCCTTTGAATCCTTTCGCATTTCCTATTAAAAGTGGGAATGTTCCTCTATAAATTAGTATAATCCTCTGTTTTTAAGAACAGGAGCCTCTTCATTTGAAAGAAATCTTCTCTAGAAGAAAACAATTCTCTCAAATTAAGAGAATACTTTATATAGGGGAAGGTTGTCAAGGTTGGACATAGTTTTGACTTGAGTCCATATCTTTTGTTGAATACATAATTATTGCACTTCAATACCGCCAAAAGTAAGCCTAAACAATTACAAAACTTTGGACCCAGGACTAAAAAGGTAGTCAAGGTTGGCCCAGGTAATCAAGGTTGGACTACTCCCAAAAATTAATTTAAAAAAACTTTTATGAATCAGAATGTAATTTATTAGGTTTACTATGCAGTTAAGCGATGTTTTTTTTTTATAAGTATATTAAAATATATTCATTTAAAAAAAAATTTAGTGGTCCAACCTAGACAACATGCATTATTTTACATTGTGACATAGGGCAGCAAAACAAAGTTATAAGACGGATTAACCCGTATAATACTTTGTCAATTATGAAGTAAATAATACAGAAAGATGCTTAATTTGGGGGTTCCATGCTTTGGATACAACTTATTCAACTTTTTGAGAGAACAATGAAAAACTTTTAACACTCTCGAAAACGGCACGTCAGTATCTACCTACTACTTTGACGCTTCTTATTGCTTTTTACTCAAACCATGAAAGGCGTCCCCACACTGAAAATTTCATGACTTTTCATGCTTTTAATAGTCTCTTTTTTTGGAAAAATTATTATCTGCTTTCATTTTCTTCTTTAGAAACCTATTCTTAATTAAATAACAAGTTGTGTGTAAAAATTTCTGTTTATAAAAATATATAGAAAACCTTTTATAGGTTTCCAAGTATTCCGATTTTATGAAAGTTCAAGATGTTAAATCCTTACATATCATTTTTAAAACATCAAAGTATAGTAAAATGCATTTTCATTCTTATCTAAATAAATGTTTCAAATTAAAAATAAATTCAATTATAACTTCTGTTGCAGAATTGTAGATGAAAAAAGTAGTGCCATTTTACATGTTAAAATCCATAAGAGAGAAAAATGGTTTGCGTAGTCCTATAAATTATTTTTTTTAAAAGAAAAAATACGTGTCTTCTATTTTTACAAGGCCTACAATATTGTCAACTTCTATGTAAAAATTCTAGTGTCTTTTTTTGGACCACCCTAATCGTTACCCAGTGAGCAAAAAGACATTGACATTTTGAGGACGTCCTCAATATGTCTTTAGGATGTCCTTAGGATAGAATTGACAGCTAATTTAGAACGTGACTTTTGGTCATCCTAAGGCCCTCAAAATAGGCGTTTGTTTCGGTGATCATGATCTCTTCATTCGACCCAAATCTCTTACCGCCCAGCCATTTCTTCAGATTTAGAAACAGGAAATATTCGGAGGGTACTAACAATAAGTCTAGAGAATATGATGGATAAGATAGCAGTTCGTAGTCCAATTTATGGATTTTTACCATCGTGACTATACACGTGTGCACCCGTGCATTGTCCTAACGGAACAGCACTTTTTTCTTCGACAAATGCGGTCGTTTTACTTCCAATCAATATCGAATCTGTCCAAAAGCTCTGAAGAATAATGGCCGTTGATTGTTTTACCGTACTGAATGTGAATAATACCGCGTGCATCGTCAAACACTCCTTTCAAGTAGTCACACGGTTGCACTTATGATCATGTCTAAAATATTCAAGTAAAATGTGATGTACCCGCTCAGTTGAGATGCCTACGGCCTCAGCCACCTCACGCACTTTCACTTTCCTATCGTACAATATCATTCCATGGATTTTATCGACGATTTCTGGCGTGATGACATCTTTTTGGCAACCTGAAGGTTCGGCATCACTTGTGCTGGTATGACCACAGCGGAACTCAGTAAACCACTTCTTAACCATTAAAATTGATGGTGCAGAGTTCCCATAATATTTATCACGCCTTTCCTTCGTTTCAGTAAAAGTTTTTTTACGTAAAGAATAATGGGTCATTCGGGTCAAGTGTGCGCACGCACTTAAGGATTTAAACTAGTGTTAAAGTTAAACAATAAGAAATAAGAAAAAAAGAAACCGTGCACACTTGACCCGTATTACGGGTAAGTGTACGCATTTCGGCAAAGTGTGCTAATTTTTTTTTTATAGTTATAAATGTCTTAATAACGAATTGTCTTGAAGACTAGATCAATATATGAATAGAGATCGACTTATAAATATAGAATCACATAAAATCAGTTGACTAAAAATGGACAGGAGCTCTTTTAGGTTTTTTTCGCTGATAATTTCGTGGCATTATAATTATAATCTTGAATAAAATAAACATCATTCATCAATTTTTTTTTTACAACAAATTCACAGTTTCTTCATATAAAACAACGGGGGTAAGTGTACAAACGTGCAGATTTACCCGCGCACACTTGCCCCAGGCCGAGATTTTTTATACATATATACTCATATAACTTTAGTCATACCAAACATTACCTTAAATTATATGCAGAACAGTAATCTTAAATAAATTACTAACATATAATAAAAAAAATTAATTTAACTTGGTGAGTATATTCAGTACGATATGACAAAATCTTTGCCGTGATGACAGAAGTTAGTTACAGTGCCGAATACCTATTATTATTATTTTAAAAAAATGAATGACTCGTCGTAATTTTGTGGATAAATTAAATCCTCGCTACCGTACCTTTCAGTTGCCTACACATGTCCTCCCTACATGTGTTGCCTACACATCCCTCCCCACTTTCTAAAAAAAACGAGGTGCGCACACTTACCCACTGCGCACGGTTACCCCAAATGACTAATCAGAGGTCACGAAATCTACTTTTCCATTTTCGTTAAAATTCACGAGGTTATATGCCTTCAATGACTGTCATACACAAATTAAATGACCCGGCTTGCTCAAGATTTAACTTAGAATAATCTTTTGACTCAAAATTTTCCACAGTGCGAAAAATTTAAGTCCTTTAGAATGTTAGAATTTAAGTGAAAAACGTTCAAAAACAGTTCGATTTTTTAAATTTGTATTTGAAACAAAATTATGTAAATCTTAATAACTTTCTAGCACAAGATTTCTTGAAAAAAAAAAGAACTGACTTTTATTTGACAAAATCTACATCTCGCGGGACATTCAATAGAGAATTTTTAGATTTTTTTAAGACCGATAATTTTGTTTATTAACATTTCATTTTTCAGTCGATGTGAAAGCCAAAAAATTTTTTTTTATGTTCTCAAGCCTGTGATAAGCAAATGTTTTTGAATAAACTGTTTATTTTATTTTAAGCTCTATTTTTTTTATTTTATGATATATACCTAATATGATAGAACAATCACGGGAAATAAAATATTTATGAGCCATGAGGATTAATTTGCTTCTGGGGAATAGTAAACCTTACCAAATAATAACGCAAAATGTCAATGATCAACCTTTTAGTAATATATTGCAGGTAACAGCTGAAAGTTCAAACATATACTTACCATAATATAAAAATCAATATTCTTACATTAGAGATTTATTAAACATTTTAATGAACATTATTTATGTCAGAGTGTCATGAAAATTTTAAGCAATAAAAGAATTATTTTGCACGTAGTTCGTGCATAAATATTTGTTCTGTCTATATCTTTATGCAAAGATAACATCTAAATTTTAGGGATTTATAAATCCCGCCCTGCGACGTCCGCATTGTTTGTTTATTTGTAAACAATATATAATAAATTACAGGTTTACCTTCATTATAATTGACCAAGGTCAACCACCTTAATTCCGAAAACTGTATTAATTATGTACACGGAAAATAAAGTTCATTAAATTTCATAGAATTAGTCCTATAATAGAGGAAAAGAGCGAACCTAGAACAGATTTTTTTAATTTTGTAGAACTCAGTATTTAATGTAGAGCAGTTCTAGAACTAAAATAGTCAATATAAATTTTCTAGAACTGAGTTCTGGAAAATGAGCTGCGCAGTCGTTTCAGTGCGCAGGTAGCGACATTTTCCGCGTTCCTCGCCCCGGGGGCTACAAGTGCTACAACTGTAGCTTATTATATATCTTAGATTTTGTTTTTATATATATTAATTTAGTTTTAGCTGCGATGCTCTCTAGGCGTGCGTTAGAAATTGAATACGAAAGTTTAGGGTTCAAACCCGCGGCAAATAATAAAAATTTTCATTCATATAAATAGTGTAGTGACTGTGTGTGTAATATATGGTATTTAAACATGTGTGAAAAGATATTTTAGTGGAATATGTTAATAATAATACAAAATATTTATTTTTTTGGCGCAAAATCGTTTATCGTTTTCTGGAACTGTTCTTTAAAGTTTCAAAACCTATAAAACACTTAGAACAATTAATGTAATCTAATGTAAGTGTTTATGAATAGACTTGCTCATCACTATACATTCTACGCATTCAAATCATTTCATTATATACTCAACAGCCGATTTTGTGACGGCATATAATCGTACCGAGGATTCAAGTAAAAAATCGAGACCGTATATATCGGCTCTGAACCGGGCACCAGTGTCCCCAATAATTCGCCATCCATAAAAAATGTTTTTACAAACGTATCTGTTTGACTATCTCTGCCTGATTGTCCGTGTATCTCTGTAGATATTTAGTATGGTTAGCACGATAGCTTTCGATTGAATTGACAGATTAGATTGGCCTTTGGCATACTCTATTAGTGTCCTAAACTGAAGGTCACACATTCATTCCCCACCCAGTTTGAATACAATTTTAAAAAGGAAAACCGTTTTCAAAAATTTTGAGCCTGCGATGTTTTCTTTTATATCACAATGTTTTCTGTCCTGAAGAGAATTTCCACTATGAGCATTAAACAGAAACTGATACAAATGTTTATGGAAATAAACATTTAAATTAAGAGTAGTTTACCCTATTTAAATCTGAAACGGATTGTAAAAAGATATAACGTCTTGTATTTTTGTTATACTACTTCAATAATCATTCAAAAATAAAATTTGACTTGAATGAAAATCAGGAATTTTTGTGTATGTTAGCTACAGGGGGTAGTTAACCCCCCTTCTAAGGGGGTGATTGTTGGGAAATAAATATGTCACTGCATTCTATGTACTAACATAATTTCAACTTAAACAATGTTTACTCTGCCTTCTAGATGATTAATTTCACTGAAAATTATATTTCTCAAATAATCACTCGGAAACTTTGAAGGGTGATTTCATCCCTTAAATATAAATTTGGCCACATAAAAAAATACATGTAGCTTATTTTTCAATGCTCCAAAACATACTTCAGAAAGAATCAAATCGTAGTCAGATACTTGGGTTGTTCCTTGTAAAATTGCAAAATTGCCGTTTCTTATGAAAAATAACGTATTTTCTCAACAATATGACCGATTTAAAATAAAGAAACGGATTTCAAAAGAAGAATAGTCACACTTTGAGGGTATATAAGCCACTTTTGCTTTTGTTTAAAAAAACATAATTATTTGAACATGTTTCTCAACATGTCGTGAAGCCGCGTAATGTAAGGAAATTTTTTTTATAAATATACCTATACTGTTTTAAGAAAATAGGTTGAGTTTTTTAAATTCATACCATGTAACTGTTATTCCTATACAACTGCAATTTTTTAAAATTAAAATAATATTAATTATGTTTGTTAGCAAAAAAATTAATACGAGGGTGGGGCAAATAGTAAATTTACCTACCTAGGGATGAAATGAAAAATAAATTTTAGATTATAAAATTATGTTTACTCCTTTGACTCTTAAACTATTTTTCTATGTAGTCACCTTCGACTTCAAAACATTTTTGATGTCTATTATTTAATTTTTGCAAACCTTGCTTTAAAAAAAAGCGTGTCCTGTTTCCAATGACATGAATTTATCTCCGTCTTCAGATGTTCATTGCTACGGAAATGCTTGCCACCCAGGCTTTCTTTTAAAAGAGGGAAAAGGGGGCTACAATCACTCGGTGCAAGGTCAAAAATATCCCATTTGAAGTTTTACAATAAATTATTTGTTTTTGCATCAAAATGAGGACGAGGAAAATGCAAAAATGCAAAAGCCAAGATATTTTTCTACAACTTGCCAGGACGTTTGCAGGTGATAGCGCTTCAGTTTTGTTAAAACTTCATAATATGATACAGGACAAGGGGGGGGGAATGAATTTATTTCCTGGTTATCTTTTCGAATCTAAAATATGGTAAGACGCGACGAACTTTAGATGGTCTTTTGCGTGGCGATGGGGGGGAAAGATCCCAGGGAGCCTACAAAGGGGATCAAAAGACGTCCCTATCCGGACTCTCCAAGGTCCCGAAAAGCTCCGTTGCCTCCAGAAGGCCCTCAGTCGGAGCTTGAGATAATGCGGGAATCTTGCAGGTCTGCGATATTCTCGGGGTGTCTGGGGGGGGGTGTGCGCATTCGAAGGATCAGGGTCCTGAGATGCGAGAAGCTGGTGCCTGTAGCTCTGGCGACGCCTCCAGTTCAACCGTTTCTGGGGATTTTCTCGACTTTTATAGGGTCTCGGTATGACCGCGTTCATTTAATTAGGTATCAATACAATTGAAAAAAGCGGCCTAAAACGCGACACAAACGCGAAAATGTAATCAAAGGTGATAACCATCAACCTACCCGCAATTGAGATCGGCGGTCACTCCTCCGGTCACAGATAACCAGGGAAAGAATCCCTGATGATGAACTCGCACACCAATGATAAGGACAAGTCTTGAAGAACGTTTAGAAACTGACGAAATCTTGGAGAATATTGAAAGGACGTGAGACCGGAAAAGAAAAGAAAACACCACTGTATTTAATCTTAAGAACACTAGGATTTATTATCAATGTAAAGATAATTCGTAACACGGTTGCGTTGACAAAGACGGAAAGGTAGTCTTGAGAGCGTCACTTATGCAATGCTCGTAACTGAGCAACTACTTGAAAACTAAAAATCATCCATCTAACGATCTAACGATTCGCAGATCACCCCAAAATCTTGCGTCTTCCAGGAACGGAGGAAGAAAACTCGAGTTCTCTGATTGGTGGATCGCTCTTCCCCTCCGCTCATCAAGACGACCTTCTGAATATTCCAGACAACCGCGGAATGTTAGAATGTTTTGCTAGAATATTTTTCAGAAGGGAAATATTCCAACGAAAATTCCAATCGCTCCATTTCGGCTATTTCTATATATTTCTCGACGGCGCAAATCTCTGACGCATAACATAACTAAACGATGACACCCAATTAAATTACATATTAAATTATGGTATCTGAAATCGAAATTCCTAATTTCTAGAATAGGTTTGTAGGCTTAATCTCAAAAAAAAAAACGGAGTTCAGATTATAGATCTTGCCTTGCAAGATTTTATTTTAATTATATAACAGACATAAAAAATGTATTGAAGTCAAAGGTGACTCTTTTCCATTTTTTTCTACTGTTTAAACATTGAGAATTACAATGGTTTTATTGTAAAAGTTTGTCAAGTAATTTACGATTAAAAGAAAATTTATCTCAAATTATCACACAAAAAACCTTGATCAGAAAAAAATGATCATTTTTAATGTAATAAAAATTTGAAATATATCTCCATTCCCGCCGCTTCCACTATTGAATTGTGTAAGTCACGTGTTGCAAAGTGAAGGGGATGCCAAATCAGTCGTAAATGCGAAATAACTGAGCAGTCCGTCTTGATATAACTGACAATGAGTGCTGACATTACTGACATTTGACTTAACTGGAAGTTGAGTGTACACTTTACCACGTTTCTTCAAATTATATTAATCGAAACATCTTAAACTGGGTTTTTCCATTGAGATAAAGTATTCGTCTGAATAAAATTTGCATTTAGCGGAGTTCTAGCCAGTTTACAAACTTTACAATAGCATTTTAAGTTTTCTTTTGACCTTGCAGCTTTCATTAGTGGCTAAAAAATTGACCAATTTGGAAATTTTATATGCAGTTTTACCCCAGTTTTTACTTTATACACATTTCTCTTACAAGTGCTGCACAGAGCTCCAGGTAAACTGACATTATCCGTATACTTTTTAAACAAAGCTTCCAAGTCAGAATTTAATTATTTTTTTATACAAAACATTTGTTTAGTTCTTCAAAAACGTAATAAACAAACTTTATTACGATTTTAATCACGCGTATTCAATTTTACTGAAAAATTATAAACTTTTATATGAAATAAATCAGTTATAATCAATATAAAACCGTGAAAAACCCAAGTTTACCTCTGTAAATTGAAAAATAGAGCTTAAAAAAAATTTAATAAGCAGGAAATTTTATAGAAATTTTTCTGAGAAATAATTTTGTTTTCCTGCCTTTTTTTATATCTTGCCTTGTTTTTGTGAAAACATTGAAATTTCGATTTTTTAAAATTTATAACGATTTTTTTCCAAAATGGCCCTCGAAAAGATTTTGATTTTCATCGGAAAATTATTGAGAGACATCCCAGATACAAAATCAAGAGAGACATTTGCAGTGTTCGAAACTTTGTGTTAAACATTAAATTTCATTTCAGACGAACTGTGTAGTAATTCTTAACATATGGTAATTATTTGTTACGAGTATTAGTTTTATGATGATAGTAATTATTATTATATGTAATATAATTATTATATATAATTAGTAATTATAATTATTACAATTATTTATTTTAAATAAATCTGTTTCAAGCATATTTTAAATCCTCCAATAAGGGCTGTTGAACCTTGCAGTTGGTTTGGAGCACGGTCGTCTATACAGGTCCCGAAACTCCCGGGAGTGGGGGTACCATCATTACTGAAGCCCTCTTTTTTCTCCTGA
>JAUEJJ010000047.1:2037864-2053618 GCA_032164275.1 Synergus coniferae
GAGAGAAGGAATAAACTCAAAAATATGTTTAATTTTTCTTTACAAAAGACAATATATTTTCCTGTCATGATAATGGATATAATTATTCTCTAGTCTGAAAATCCATTTACTCTACAGTACCCATTCACACATTTAGCACATCAGCTTAATGCATTATGGGAGTGCCAATCGCAAACACGCTACAAATTGCGTTCCTTTGTGGCCTGAATACAAAATGAAGCTATAAAATAAAAATAGAACACAAAATTAAAAAGAAAATTAATAATTTGGAGACTGAATAATTCTCTATACTTTGATGGAATTTTAATTTATTAGGTTGATTCTATCCCACATATTCAGAATCCTTTTTACGTATTTGGGATAATTATTCATCCTCTAAATACTCTGATGAATTATGTAAATCGGATTAGTTACGTAGGTGTCGCTATTATGGAAATAACAATGTTACCCCTAAAGGATTTTATAGCCATATGCATATGTCAGGTGTAAACACTTATCTTCTCCAGGTTCATGTGTCATTCATAGTTTATCGTCGACGTGCAAGGATAATAGGCCTTATATGTATGCCTTTCTCATGAATTTAATTAAAACTCGATAGGGTCTACTTGCAAGATATAAACGGACATGCAGTAGGTAATAATTGGGTAATAATAATGTGGAATTAAATATTTTTAAATTATGATTTAAAAATTTTAAAGACCAACAACTTCCAATATATCAATTATTAAAAAGATCCTGCTTCAATTAGCTAATCATTAGTAATATCACTAATATTGAACTTTCTTTAGTGCTTAAAACATTCGTGTTTTGCTTTACGTGACTGTGAATTGTCTCTTATATTGTTGAGAAGTAACAGAAACAATGCTCTCGAGTGGCCGGATGTTTGACTCGAGTACTCTTTGGTTCATTGTCTTATAGCAGAGAAAGAGTCTGGAAAACAAGTAAAAGAGGCTGAAAGGAGGGTTGTAAACGGTGACATTTTAAAATGCTGATGGGTGACATAACTCAAGTCTGAAGGGGCGAAAAGTCAGTCTGATAAGAGCATCATCAAAGTGGGTCGAAGCATTTTTGTAAACAAAGTTCAAGGAGGTGAAAAATAATAAAATAAAATTATTCGAATTGATTTCATGAACTTCTCATAACTTTATAAAACTCTTGTTAGAAAAAATATTTTTTCAATACTTTTTTTTTTCAATTCACAACTCGTAGAAGTCTATATTATTTTTTCTGCTGGATGGACTACGTTCTTTAGCTTTCATGAAAGTTTTCACAGACTTGTGTAAGCACGAACTTTAATGAAATTACTGAAAAGGTAATTTCGTTAATAATTTAGTAGAAGAACATTTTTTGAAATTTCTGGATGACCATAAAGGCGGTCTTTTCACAATTTGTTTTTTTATTTTTGATTAAAAAAACAATAACAAATATCATCGAGCCAACCTTAACCCCTTATCAAGCCCTAATCTCTCCCTGTCATCTGACGTGCCTTCTGAAAGAATTACAACCCCAATAAAAAGTCTTGTAACCTATCAGCCTAAGAAGAATTTCCCATCCTTGCTTCGTCTACCCTCAACCCCCAATGAATTCCACGCGTCTCTTGGAATGTCTGAAAATAAGAGGGTTGCGATTCAGCATTAGGGATCCCCGAGTTGGGTGCTGCCACCTGCTCGGAGGGCGTGGCGCTAGCTCTACTGAGCTTAGTTTAACGAAAGCTTCGGGCCGGGAAGCTTCGAGTACTAAGGTCGTTCTATCCTTTACGAAATCTCGCGTGACTACCTGGAGATAAGTTAAGGGAAAAAAAAAGGAAAAATAAAACGAGGCCAGTTTTACTTAGAAAAAAATCAAGTGGGGCTAAAAACTGAAGTGTATTAAACAAGTAAAAAAAAAGCTCTAATATTCCAGAGTAAACAAATGCCCAGTCTGATCATCACATGAATGGACCAGTTAAAATTAAATCCAGTGCCTTATTTCCAAGACCCTGGGTTTTCAGGATGACCTCAAGGATCTCTGCAGTTGGCGCTTAGAAACCCCAATTCAGGGGTGGAAATGTAGAAGTGGAGAGGGAAGGGTAATTTTTTCTAGTTTATTTGTACTAGTCAAATACGTGACCATGGCGCCCGATGTGGGAGGTAAACAGAGACAAGTTCGTGGGATGAAATCGAGCGCCACGACCGGAGGTTTCAGGTTCGCTGCCCTTGAGGTTCTTTCAGAATCAGTCATAAAGAAAAAACCGTTCTTCTCGCATTTTCCCGAATTGGAATTTTCTTTGCTTATGGATTTCGAGGTTTAAAGTTCGATAGTGAGGAAAACCGTCAGAGACGGGGTAAAAAGGAGACGAAATGGTCATCTTGATGTCAGTACTGACGGTGATTGTCACGGTATCAGGAAATGAGATACGAGGGAGGTTTTCAGTGAGTCTAGAGGCACTTATCCAGAGTTTAGTGCCGGAAAGCTGTTTAGGGAAAAAAAGAGACATTTGTTTTTCTGAGGGTCTTAAAAGGAAGAGCTGTCACGTGACACGTAGTAGGTGTAGCAACATCAGGAGGTCCGAACGCTAGCAGGTGAGGACCTGTTTTGAGGTTTTATTCTTTTGGGTTTTGATTACGAGTTTATATTTTTCAAATATTGCAACGTATTTATAACTCAATTTTACTAAGAAAAACTATATCATTAATTCGAATACATTTTCTTAAAATTGCATAGAGAAACAAAAGAATATCCAATTGGTGCACAAATTCGGAAATGATGATATTCACATTCAAAGCTTTCAGTTAAAAAATTGTAATAATTTAGAAAGCTGTTTAAATAGAAGAGTAGCCTTTTAATATAATTCATATTATTAAATAGAAGTAGTTATTTGTGTAGAAAAGTTGGTACAGTTGAAAAATAACTGTATATTTTTAATGCTAGACTTTATTATTATTATTCTGCATTATATGGACTGAAAAGAAATACTTTGCTGGTCTAGTAATAATGTATAAATTTATTTAACTAGAAAATTTTACAAATTTTTGTTATTATAATTTAAAATGTTTGTGATCGCTAATAGAAAAACAAAGACTAGAGTAGCAAGCACTTCTTTTATTTTGATTGATTTTAAAAATGGCTTTTTAATATGCTTATATGTATTGAAAGTTCCCACTTCAGTATAATATCCGCTTAAAAAAATATTATCACAAAATAAAAGTTTGTAAAGGAACGTTGATTACTGAACTTTCTTGGTAATTTAAATACAATGATATCATACAATATATATTTATGTATCTAAAAAGTTCCGTGCATGAAAATATGAAATTTTAATATTTCACAATCGAAGCCCGCGAAGTTAAATCAAATACATACTTCACTGGCAGTATTTCAATATATACATTTTACTTAAAATCTGATATTCTAAAGAAGAACATGAATGATTCTCCTTCGATATTGACTTTCAATTATTGACTGCACAGTTTCAATCCCTGTCTAGATTTCAGCGACGAGCATCACTGACAAGTAGGAAATTCAATTTCAAGATCGTCACCATGAATGCTCTCGATCTTTTTTTCTCTCTAGTTTCGTAACAAGTTCCGTAGTTCATCACCGTTCAACGAAATTCAATATTTTAGGTGTCGATTTATTTATTGAGAATGCAGAGTCATTCAAAATTCAAATCAGCTCAGAATAATTTAGATTTTATTTAATTAATTTTTGACTAATTGAATCCTCCTTCATTAATTGCATTATTTTTTGTTGACCACTTACAAGTTTTGAAAATCGAAACATTATATTGTGCTCATTATAAATCATGTTCATTATTATATACACATGAAATTCTCTTCATACCACTCTTACTTTTTTAACGAGCAGTGGTTTTAAATTGACAAATTCCAGCGAACCTTTGCTTCAGTCACTGCTTTGTTAGTTCTATAATTTTGCCCCTAACGTAGCTAGTAATAATTAAAGACCTGTTTGAAAATCCATCTAAAAAACAGTCTAGTATTGTAAAAACAGAGCAACTTACTCTCCAATTTCGTACCTTAACAATATTTCTCATTTAAGGGTGTCAAAGTTGATAGCCGAGGTCTGGCAGAGGGGAAAAAATCTTCTCGTGTGTCATAATTAGAGTAGAAGCTCGTAACTCCATGATGAAGCGGGAAACTTTACAACTCCTGATTCCGTTTAATATTACCAGAAGGTGTGCAATAGGAGACCAGTATACAGAATTCTGCAACAATAAATTTCCCTTCCTATTTCTCTTTTATTTTCTAGACCAATAAACTATCCGGCTGCAGAATAATGTCTTGTGCACGAAGATATTCTGCAGTAATTTAATATTTCAATATTTTTAAAACGAAAACTAAACAAAAAATATTCCCACTAAAAAATCCCATGTTGAAAGGTATAGCTCAATTCAGTTCAGAAGGAAATAATTGAAACCCAGAAATAGGTTAATTGAATTTTTACATATACAGTGCTTTTTTATTTGTTTATTGATTTTTCTCTTAACTTTGGTGTTTCAGGTGCAGCAGCAAGTGCCGCATAAGTTGACGCTCAGTGAAAATTGACATTCCTGTAATGTAAATATAATTCCAAAGGTGCGGTTCTAGAAATCAACGAAAGTTCGCGTAATAATTTTCTCTTGCCACTGTACATTTGTAAATTCATGTAAAAAGAAAGTTGCCTATTCATTAAGTCAATTGCAATGATTTTGCACGAAGTGGTATTTTTTTGTGAACAACGCCTTGGAACCAATATCTTCAGCATTTCTACGATCGCTACTGTTGATGCATTACCACAAAAGACTGAGATGTACTACAATTCCACATTCCGAGCAACATATCGCTTATCCTCCATAAGGTAAGCTTGCATTTTTATTTATTATTAAATAGTAATTTAAGTATTCTATACCAATATAATTATGAGGATTCTGCATATTTTCTGAATATGTAAAACAAACAAATTTTAAGTCACTTTTGTGACTCATAGCTCTTTATGGTTCAAGTATTCTTCCCCCTAAATGACAACATTTTACCATAGTAGGTAGTAGGTAACTTCCAAGTCGTTTGCGTTGGATGCAGTTTTTTACATATATAATTCATGCTCGTGTTTATATGTACTGTATATGCATGTGAGGGTTATAGTGCTATTGCAAACACATGGCAGGTAATAAAACTCAACTTGAGTATTATGACATGTCGTGATAGAACGTTCAAATTAGGAAAGATATTGATTCTCGATAATTCTGCAGGATATAAACGATGTTTGACCCAAATATAAAGATTTTTATACTTACCCCTCGCCCCTAAAAAATCCAATTATAAATATGATTTAATCCGTCAGTAAAAATACTTTTTTTATCAGGGAAACTTTTATATACATACACATACTTTGTTAGTAAAATAATTAAATATTTGAATGTTTAGAGTTTGAACCCTTTGGGAATATTTTGAATCTCTATGGAAATCATAAGGCATCACATATTTTACCCCCAGAGATGTTGACATTATTTATTAAGGGTCTCGGCCCCTGTTTTCTCGTTCGTTAAAAAATCTAATCCTCATCTTCTTTTCCACCCTAAATTGTAACCTGATTCAGTACAAGCAGCTACAAGTGACTCTCATTTAATTCAAGAAGTTACATTATTATTATTGCTTTACCTTACTTTACTGTATGTTACTTGATATATACGAGTATCATTCATTTTACATCTAGTTGAATGTATTTAAAATCTAATCTGCATGGGATCACTATTTTTTTAATTGCTTTTTTAATTGAAGTCATAAAAAGTGTGCTTAAAAAGCGTTTAATCGTCTTACGAAATCTTTCTAAACCGCCTTTACCTGTTGCTCTTTTAGCATACTAACAATTTCGAGAAAGATTAATGAAATTTAATTTATTTGTAAGTAAAATATTCTCGGAATTAAAACACAGTTATTGAACGGATCTAAATTTGGATAGAATTTCAACAGAAGCTAAAAAATAAATTACCAATTTGATAAAGCAGAGTTTTTTTAAAGACTTGTTAATTTAATAACAACAATTTTATCACAAGTTTGAATATTGATAAAATGGAAAAAAAGGCTTCGAGTTGAGAATATTATTTTTAAACTCGCTAAAAGTTACTCTACGTAAAATTGAGCTTCAATCGATATAATCAATTAATATAACGAACCCACTTAATTCAATTTCCAATAGACTATTGACCTGTGAAATTCTCTGTTTTATTTTTCTTCCTTCAGTTTCTAATTTTATTTTCAAAATAAAGTTTCGTAACAGAATTCATGGCAAATAAGATTCAAATAACCTTACAGTCAATTTCCGTTTAATTTTGAATGAGAAATAAAACGCGATTTGTAAAATTAAAAGAATCTTCCTCGAATTAAATAAAGGATTGAAAATATTACGAAAAGTATGCAATCTCAGATGAGGAATTATTCTCGACATTTATCATCTCTCTCAATGTCTTTTGACAAGAGTTAAATCACAGACATTAACTCATGAAATTCTGAATTCCCAATGAGAAATGAGTCATTTCACTGAATTACGATGATTCATGAAAATAGGCTACAATCCTACATAGAGGTCACAATTTCTCAGTCCATCCATTCCTGACATTTCCATGACAAAGTGAAACGCGTTACAATTTATTAGGTCCATATTATCTTGACCTGTGATAAATTACATTTTAGCTTAATCTCTAATTTGAAACTAATCTATAAAATGCCATCTTTTATTACTTTAATAAACTCACAGAACGATTTTATGTATAAATTACATCTTTTGACAGTTGAATTGACCTTTTATAATAAAAGGTACTGTTTATTGCACATTGAAAGTTAATTCTTTAGTTTCCGGGTACAAAACCTAAAGTAAACAATTTTCCGCCCTTTTGTGATTGGCAAACTGCTATAGAAAGTTTCAGACCTCTGTTTCGCATCAGCGAAACGCACCATTTAACTGCTGCAAATGTACGATCGTAATTGGAATGTGCTTTCATGCGGGTATGTCTCTCTGAAAGGAACATTATGTAACTTTATATAGTTCACTAATCTGATGATTTTTATGGGCCAGAAAAGAAAAATCAGACCTTACTTCATTGGAAAAAATGACTGCGACTAGAAAGATGAATCAAATCTAAAGTATTTATTAGTTTCATACGTGCAACCGTATAATGCATATATAACCGTACAATTGATAATTTCTTTCTCATCAATAATTTCCAGTTACGATAACAAGAGAGAGGGAGAGAAAATAAATTAAGTAAATAAAGAACGCAACTTCATGTCTGACTACACCCAGGGGTTTCCACTTAGAAAATATCTTTGTAAATTAACTATCTAATTGAAAGCTCCTAAAAATAATCATTAAAAAATGAAATAAGTTTTTAATTCTCTGATTTTAAAATAAAGAATAACTTATTATGTAGTTCATTAAATTACAATCAATATTGGCGTAGAATAGCTCTTAAAAAAAGCTGTGTTAACTTAAATACTCAGAGATGGCAATTTATTATTAAAAAAAAGCTAAAGTTAATCCTGAAGACTTTGTATTGCTGTAGTGAATATTCCTATTTACGGAGTCTTACTATGCTGAGCTTATTATAATGAAGAAAGGGGATTTTATATAATAGTTTATTTATGTCTGACCGAAAACTTCTTTATCCACTTAAAGAGAAACGTTCCCAACTTTTTTATCAGTTTGTGATTCTAGAAGGTAATTTTTAGATTGTAGAAGGTAATTTGTATTATTTTTCTTTCTAATTTATATTATTTCTGCTTTTAAATTTTAATAATGATATACTGAACTTCAAAATGAATGAAAAAATGATAAAAATGCTGTCAACTTTCTAGAAAAGTGTTTTTGAAGCAAATATTTCGGAGTTGAGATTCTTTTGACTAGAGGAAAAGATAGTAATGCTAGACTCTATGGGATGAATTCACGCATCCAGCTATGGTTTTACGTTTGACGCTGTACCACATAGAGTGAGGGGGTGGCGCGAGCGCTGTACGAAGAAGGGTATCGACCCTTTCTTTACCCAGACATGGAACCACGCGGTCTGTCTCAGATCACTGTACTTGCCATAAACCCTGTGGTCGCGGATTTCATCAGATGAAGGCAATACGAGATACCCTTGCTGGATCACTCAAATGTTGGTCATAAAAAGTAATGGAAGAAGTTTCAGACAGCAAAGAAAGGGAGTGAAGACAACATTTTTTTATCGCCTTCGATTGAAAGATAATGGTTGTTAAAGTAGTCTGTAACTTGATCCTTCAGAATTGAGTCAGCATCTGACATTACATAGCAAAAATTTTTATCTAAATAAACAATTGAAACGATAAGAGTCTATATTAGGAAATTTGTTATAAAATTGCAGAGACGCATGAAAGCCTCGGAATCGCGGAACTTTACTTGCATTATAACCAGAGTTTCGGGAATACAAGTTTATATGATATCTCGTTTCCGGTTAAAACTTCGAATATTACTCCCTGGCTCTAAACGGGAAATATAAGCATTCATGGCCTGGTTTATGTTAATTCACAGTCGTGGGAAAATTTTCGATATCAGAAAATACAATGAACTTAACCCAGCCAACTGCAGTGTAATTTAAGTACAATTGGAGAAAAGAAACTTGATATCAAGTTTATTCACTTATTTATTTTGTGTATCACCTTTACTTTTCGAGTCATCTCATCTCCTTTATCTCAATTTTTCTTCACGCATCCATTTTCATATAGGTCTATTGAAAACATGCACGGTGAATAGATCAGATTCAATTTGAACCGAGATACTTCCTTTGAGAGGTCATATTGCAATAGAGATAGAAATGCAATTTTCGCAATCATGAATCCTCTTGTATTCTTCCAAAGTCCTTTTTACATTTTCCTTTCAAAGGTGTACTTTTGTGAATTCAAAGGAGTCTAAGAGCACTAAATCCTAGAGAATGTCTTTTGAATTCTTTATTTGCAGAATGTATTATGACAATTCTGAAAAGTGCAGCGAGTGTCGTCACTTCAGAGGAAACATAAATATTTATTTGAAGATATTCAATATCTCAACGACCAAGAATACTCAAATTTATGTTCAAAGCCATATACTATTTCCATTTTGAACCTACCTTGCTTAAATCTACTTTTCTACCACCCTATTAAATTTTCATGTTGGTGGTAGCATAATGAAGTATTTTCTGTGCAAATATGTATCCTGACGTAGGAAAATATCTAAAAAAAACTTCCAAGCAGGGTTAAGTGCTTTATTTTTGGAAATTAATTCCTTTCATTTCTTCATTTTTCAAAGTTATTCATTACTTTTATTCTTTATGAAACAAGGTTTAATTACATTTCCGAACATCTACTTAAGAGATGTATTTAAAACATTCTCATTAGTATTTTTTTCATCTGGGTATAAACTTAAATGAACAGATGCTTTTTATTCATTTTTTTCATGTCTTTCATAATACAAGTTAAAAGCAATTATAAAAGTTTGTAATTTATATTCGTTTTTTATTCAAAGAAGGATTTTACACCAGATTTTACATAAAGTTTCATATTTATTAAAAAGAAACTTGTCGATTCTCTGTTTGGAGACATTTTAAATCTTATTTTCAACTAGATAGGGAAAAAATACATATGAAAAATGCCTTCACTTCTGTTTATCCGAGAGACTAATAAATTGAGTTTCACTCGAGGATGCTGACGAAGCTTCTGAAATTTTTTTTCAAGAAACTCCTCTTCAATCCTCTTTGTAAAGTGATAACACCAACTAGTCGAGACATATATATGTATAAGAACTCGTAAAAGGAAGTAACCATGAAAACTTTCCCAAACTTTATGCTCTCTAAAAGATCTAAAATGCAAGTGATACTTTTTAACAAAAGTTCAGTTTTTATTTCTATTCAAGTTAAAAAGGTTTCCATAACAGTAAATTCATATCTCAATAAGACCTCTTGAATTTACCATAAGTTACGGAAATCTCAATTCTTTAAGTAACCACCTAATAGCTGCTAAATACGAATATAAAATAAAAGTTTTGAGATTTGTTTTTATTTGACATTAAAAACAGATTGGAGATCTGTTTTTATTCATTTTTCCATTGCTATTCCAAAATTACCATTTCTTTATCTTTATCTCTATCTTTTTTAGCACGATGAGGCCACGTTCTCTATGTTTATTATCTTTTCTCTCGAAGGATAAAGTCGGTGGCATTATTAGCTAAACTGAAGGGCTGAAAGTGGGTGATGGGGAAGGGTAAAGCCAGGACTTGCAAGGATATCGATTCTGTGGCATATTTCGAGTCGTCAACTAATTTACTAGAGAAGTATATCGATTTTCAGTATAGAGCATCTTTGTGATGAACAGGCTGAGCATGGGCACAGCGCTTAAACTTCCTTTCCTGTCAATAATGGGAAGCGTAGCCAATCACTTAAAATCTCCCTTCTGCTAATAATCCACCAGCAAATCGGGCGAGAAATTAGTTTTAGGGTGACACTGCTCAAATGAATGTGGCCTTTCTGCTCTACTTACTATTACTATTTTCCTAATTTCTCTCACTTATTCTTGCCTAAAAAATATCTACGATTACAAAATAGCGTATGTTAAGCTTAAAGGCTTCAATTGTTTGTAAAATATATGAATCGTATGTCTTTAATCATTAATTATTAATCATTCGACCTCAAATTTAATACTTCGATCAAGGAATAAATATCAGTTATTGATTGTCCTTATATAAGTTAGTCAAACTAAGTTCTGAACCATAATTCAATGACATACAGTTTGATATTGAATTTACGAATCTATAATTTCATGATCCCCAAAACTAAATTTCACCAGAAAGGTAAAGATGCATATATATATATTTTTTTTTTTGAAACTTACAATGATCGAATTCATTATACATATGCATTATTCTCGATTATCCCTTTCTACAATAGTTTGACTTGTTTTTCCTGCACGAACACCTCTAAAAATTTCGTGTGCTAATCATCCTTAGAAATATCCGCGAATGATAAAGATAGTAGAGTCAAAATTGAGTGATCGATTTATATCTAAGGGAAGTAAAAACACTATAGACGCCCATAACTACCTCTTGTCCGGTGGATTCGAGATATCCGATATCCGATAGTGTATACCGCATATTTTAGTAACGACTTAATCTTGCTACTTTCGTGTTAAACGATATCGATACTTTCCACATTTGACACCAACGTCTTATATATAGGGATATATCCAAACGTGCAACACATACGATCAAAACATGAAAGTAACGATTTTGTGTCCATACTTTTATGTCCCAAGAATTAGCTCCCACCTTCCCACCATCGAATTTATCTTTTCAAATCGAAGAAAAAAATTATAAGAGAAAATAAAATATTTCTTAGTTCTTTTCTCGGTTATTTCAAATTTAGCCTCATCAATTTTTAAAAATAACGAATCTTGTCTAAAAATAAGTTTTTAAGAAGATATTTATAGGTATATAAAGTTATTTTATTACAAGGAGACCATTTTGTACTTCGAGAAGCTGCCCAGCTGGAGTTAAATTGTCTACCTTAGTCACAGAGTTTTGTAGTTTAGCATGGGTGTTTTACTTTGTTTGCAACTTTACTAATAAATCTTCAACTTTGCCCACTTTGAAGGGCATGCTTTACTATAAAATGTTCTGGAATAGTCTGACAATGAGTGTTTTGTCTTAAATATAGCAGAAGTTAGTTCTGGTTCGAATTGAAATTATTAGACTGAAGTACACAATATCACAAATTTTTTTAAACAAATTATTCATTATTGAAAAAAATTGATTCCAAAAAAGTTCTCAAAGATAATAAATTAATTATTTTTCGAATTAATTGTGTTTATGAGAAATTCCGTCTCCTATTTTAATTTTGGAGACAGTGGACAATAAAATATAACTATAATTTTGATCTGAATAGAGACATTATAGTCCTATATATACATGTTTGTAAATCGCTATTGTTTCGAAGTTTCTACTTCAGTCGCGTGCGATAAAAATTCTAGAATGAGCTTCAACACATTACAATTGATGTTGTCTGACTGGCGACGAGTTGACATGAGTTACTGCCCCTACAGGTTATTTCTTAAAATCCTGAGGGCGAGTTATTTTTAAATTTTTTATTAATTTCGTGTTAGTGACTATTCATGTAACTTTATCCAGTGAGTAGCTGATTTCAAATATGATATTCTTCCAATTAATGTTCTCTAATTAATTAGATTACTTTTATATCCCTCTTTATATAATTGAAAAAAAATCGTAGCAGTCCAGTGTCCACAGACTTGATATCACGCTGATATAAAGAATTTTAATTTATTACATTCATCAATGATCATAAATATTCAGTTTGAAGTACATTATTATGTTATAAATATTCATTTATTTTTAGAGATAACAAGTCAGTATTAACTGAAAATAAATTTTATTAACAGGCAAATTTTAAAGGCGAAAGCGAGAAATTATATTTCTCAGTAGAAGCATTTTTTCCAAGGAAATTTAATCCAGAAATGCATAAAGCATTTTTAGATTGATGTATTCGCGTGAGGTTAAAAGTATGATCGAAGATCTGATTGAGGAATGATGGATGGATTTGAAAATTATCTAAGAGATATTCCTTTCAAGGTGAAGGAATCCAAAACATCTTCAATCTCCCTAAAATCCAATTTAAATTAAAATTAACAGTGAAATCGAATAATTGTAAATACATATATTATCTTTACGCACAAATCTGACTCTATCAAGTAACAATTTAATTCACCATTCCTTTACGTGACGTCACATGATTCACCCTGACCCAGCCGTTGGCAAACGTATGAAGTTAGCGGCCTACAGTCACGAAAGGATCTTTACTGAGCTTTTGCCTACACAGCTTATTTTAAAATGTGCAACATATTTAAAAAATAATTTTAAATATTGACAATAGCCACAAAATAAACAAAAAACATTTAAGGAAATGTTTAATAAATTGATTTATCTTATTTGTCAATTATAATTTAAATTTTTTTAAAAAATTATCATTTCAGGTTTTTTTATTTGCATTTTACGTCATGTTACATTGTAGTCAAAATCCTCCATTCTCTATAGACTTTCCTGAAAAGAGAGCTTAATTAAAGAGAATGGAAAACTTTTAAGGATGTTAGCATTAACGTACATTCGCTGAACCTAAAGGACAGAATTATGCAAAAGAGTCGATGGACAATTATTCATCACAAAGGCAGACTGAATAATCAAAGTCCATTTTCTACTTTTATGCATATCTGAAAGTTTTCTTCGTTTCGTTCTATTATTAGAATTCTAAATCGAGAAAAAAACGTTGAAAGTCGATAAACCGCAGGAAATGATAATTTATAAAGAGTATTTTAAATTTTATAGAGAAAATTAGTTCTGTCTGACTAAAAAACCATTTCTACTTACAATGAGTTGATTCTCCAGTCTCACAAATAATTCCTTTTCCACTGAAAAATCTCGTCTGGCTAAAATTATAGTTTCAAGTGAAGAAGCGCAACTTTAGTCAGACACGGGATTGATTTTTTAAATATTTATCAAATTTTTTTCATTGAATACCAGAAATTTTTAAATATTTAATTATATAAATATGAGGCTTCAAGACTAAGAATAAGTTAAAATTCAACATCCTGTCTGACTAGACAATATTTTTTCTACTTTGGAGATTTACCCGGTCTCGTCAACAACTCCCTTTTCTACTGCTAAGTCTCCTCTTTAAAAAGTAAGTTCAAACTTTTTTTCTGATTTTCTCTTGCCAAGGATCTTGCCAGTAGAAAAAGTTGTTTCCTGTAGAGATAAATTATTCTTCAAGTAGAAAAGGTCGAGTTTGGTCAGGCGTGGGATTGATTTTTAAAATGTTAAAAAATTGTATCTATTAATTGTCAGTAGTTTTTTTTTTTTTTAATTATTAAGTGTTAAATGTTGTTTTAAGCAAACAAAATAATTTGATTTGCGAAACCTTAGATAGAATATTGTAAATTTATAATACAGTTTCTGTAAGCCAGCTTAAGCTGAAGGTAATGTTCTAAAATTTCTATCAGAGTGTCGATATTGATAATCTGTTTATCGGGTGGGATTTTCGTCGAAAATTAATTTCATGCTAGAAAGCCTTTGTAACATTTGAGAGATATTTCGTGTCTCATCCTCTTTTCTAGAACTTCGAGACAAACATTTCGATTTTTTCATAAATAGAAGATGATCCTCAGAATCCTAGAGGGATTCAGCACACGGTCTGGAGATAATTCCACTTTCTTCGCATTTTCTCATCGAATAATAGATGGTCGGGACATTGCAAGTCAATCTTTCCTCTCGTGAAGCGAAACGAGAAAACATAAATCTAATTTGAAGGGACACAAAAATGACTGTAAAGTAATATATTTAAGTATTAAATGTTAATTATTTACGATGTAAACAATTTCTAAAGAGGGTGTCAGCACTCGTCATAAAAATAGAAATTATTACTTGCGAGAAAAAAGAAATCAATAACTGCAATTTACTAATGGAACCCACCTACAAATTGTCGTGCAGCTTGACTAATCAATCGATTTCCTGGATCTTAAATTGGGTTAAAAAGTTTAAGAAACCCTAGGCTCTTTTGACAGGAAAAGTAACAATTTTACTAATTGTTTTTCTTCTAATAACAAAAAAATCCTGGGTTTAACAAATAAATGACCCATTCTTATTTCTGTTTTAAGAGAGAGAGAGATAGAGAGTGTGTGTAGTGTTTTCAAGTTTTCAAATAGTGATTAAAATTCCTTAAGGACGTTAACACGGTACTTGTCGTGACTTAAGAAACAGAAGTGACTGAAGTTCAGTTTGCGAATTTCAAAAATATAAAAGTATGTTATTCTTGCCACGTAAATAGTTGGGTATTGTTTGGGGCGTAAGATTGATTAGGGAACTGTAACAAAACGTCAGCACGAACAAGGTTCGTTACGATGCAATGAACTTATGGTAACTTTCTCTGCAAAGTACAACTTTTAATTTGTTGTTCACACGCATTACTTTCAAGGTTTCACTCAAGCCGTCTTTACCCTCTAACCGGGTCAAATCCACATTTCAGACCCATTTTTTACTCTACCTATTGCGTTTTAAGATTCCATTTAGAAAGAGGAAATAATATCATTTATTTGAACGTAAGTTAGAAATAATTTTCTCTATTATTTTCTCCTCTAAATGATTTTTAAATTAGTTTCCATATAAATGCAATATAGGTAACAAATTGTATATTCTCCTATCTTATCGTTCATCACCTCGTGAAGGAAACTTCTGATCATCAGTGCGATTGAATCTATTATTACGTTATTACTTCGAAACAGTTTGTAAAGTTAGGCTTTCTCGCGATTCCTCGATGCTATAATAATTAGGAGCAAGAGACAAATTAGGTTTTAGCTCTAGAAGATAAAATAGTGTAGGCGGAGTAGAAGGGAAAAATAATTATAATCTATTCTAAAAAGATGATTGAGTCGAAGTTGAAAAATAGTAACGCCTATTCCACTCTCCTGATTGGTCGTACAAGTATCGATTGTAATTTTCGACAATCGATACATGTCGGTAGGAAATTCCACGTGCTTCATTTGAACTTGGTTCTCAGTAATTTATATTTTGTAATTTTCTTTCATTGCTGGGAAATTTATTCAATTCTTATTTTTGGGCAGAATTGAACCGCCGCATCGTATAAGGGGATATAAAATTTATTGGCCGGAGCGCAATGACTTATCACCCCTTTAAAAATTTTCTTTGAACTTCATTTTTATAAATTTATTTGAAG